>JABMCL010000047.1:625000-627500 GCA_018857735.1 Alviniconcha marisindica
GAGGATAACAGATAAGCATGCATGCTTTCATTTTTTTCTTCTCCACCCAACCCTCGCCCAAACAAGGGACTATTCTATGTCTAATTATACATGTACACATGTTCTAAGCTACGACACACCGATACACACATGGAACAGAGTTTAGATATCAAACGTGATACGAGACAGGCTGGAATGTGAGAGACACAGACAGACAGACAGACAGACAGACAGACGGGCAGGCAGGCAGGCAGACAGGCAGGCAGGCAGACAGACAGACAGTCTGTAGGTGCAACCGTGTAAGCCTGGTTGTGCCCACCCCCACCTAGCAGTGCAATGAAACCCGACTTTCAAGACGTTCCTGAAAAGCAAGTCAATGTGATCTGAAATGACTGGGTGTTCCTTGTTCAGTTGTTTATTTACATGAAAAGTGAAGAGAAAGGTTTCAGAAAAAAATTAAAAAAATTAAAGAGGGGTTTTGATCTGTCATTATGATGGTCTCTTCTTCTGAGGTTTCAAGGCATTTCGCTCAGAGTCTACCGTTGGTTCTTGAACTGGCACCGGAAGTCCGGTCGTCTCTCGTCTTGTCAACTTTGAGTCAGTCTGTTTCCACCCAGCGTAGGCTCATTAACTGCTGTTTTCACACCACACCACACAGCAGCCATGCATCCACCCACCCACCTCGTTTTTACCTGCCCTCTTCATCCTCTTGCCCTATACATCCCCTCTAATTCCCAGTCCACCCGATCACCACCCCCACCCCCATTTTTTGCCTGCCCTCTTCATCCCCTCCCCCACCTGCCTCCCCTCCACCCCTACCCTCACCCCAATCTACCCGCCCCCCCCCCCCGACCCCCTTTTTTACCTGCTCTCTTCATCCTCTCCCCCACTTACCTCCGCTCCACCCCCACCCCCACCCCCAGTCCACCCGACCCACGCTTTTTACCTGCTCTCTTCATCCCATCCCCTCAATACCTCGCCTTCACCCCACCCCCACCCAGCCCACCAGACCACCACCCTCCCCTTCTTCTTTTTTACCGGACCTCTTCTTCCCCCTCTGCTTCCCCTCCACCACATTCCACCCGACCACCACCACCAACCTTTTCCTTGCTCTCTTCATCCCCTCCCCCACCACCCTCCCTTCACCACCCAGCCACCCCACCACCCCATGTTTATTGCCCTGTTCCCCACCCCACCTCTCCCACCTCCCTTTTCCCACCCCAAACCACCGCCCCAACCCCCCCTTCCTTTTTTTCCTACCTGCTCTCTTCTTTCCCCTCCCCATCCTCCCTTCCCTCCCCCGCCTCCACCCAAAAGCCCCCCCCCCCATTTTTATCTGCCCTTCTTTTTCCCCTCCCCCCCCTTCCCCCCACCTTGGTGTGTGTGTTTGGGGGGGGAGAGAAAACAGAGAGAAACGACAGAAGACAGAGACAGAGGAATTTAGATACATACAATAACTCCGAATTCAACGAACGTGTATAGGATGGACATGGTGCATTGAAATTTGAAATGTTTCCCCGTGAAATTTCAGGGCCCCATACTCAGCCCTATTTATACAGCTGATGTCAATAAGCTATATTCGCCCCAGAGATTTGTCTAAAGCTGTAAACCCAGTCCTTCAGGCTAAAAGCATTTGGGGGGGGACGTGTGTGTGTGTGTGTGTGTGTGTGTGTGTGTGTGTGTGTGTGTGTGTGTGTGTGTGTGTGTGTGTGTGTGTGTGTGTGTGTGTGTGTGTGTGTGTGTGTGTGTGTGTGTGTGTGTGTGTGTGTGTGTGTGTGTGTGTGTGTGTGTGTGTGTGTGTGTGTGTGTGTGTGTGTGTGTGTGTGTGTGTTTTTTTAATTTTCAAATTTTGTATTAATGTATGTTCGGTGTGGCCGGGGCCAATCTTTTTACGAGAATGCGTGTGTGTATTTGGCATTTTTGTGTGTTTTTGTAAATTTCAGTGTCTTCCGTTTGGACTAGGTGTGTTGCAGTGTGTACTAAGTTTGCAAAACGAACACACAGTCTAACTTTACCTGGGAAAGACTTGTGTTTTTGTGACATGGGTTCAATATTATTTGAAATTGACCCCTATTTTCATCTTGCATTTCCTTTCATTGTGCCTCAGTGTATTCCCATATTTTTACATTTTATTTTTTTTCTTTATGCTTTTTTTTTTTTCTTTTTCTTTTTTTTTCTTCTTTTTTTCTTTTTTTTTTTTCTCCCTGCTAAAAAACCCCGGCGCCCCCGCAGACACTGGTTTAAACCCTTCCCCCCCCCCCACCCTCCCGCCCCCTCCCCCCCCCACACCCGGCCCCCCCCTACTTTACACTGCTGAACACCAACCCACCTGTTTTTTAATAAAAAGAGGGGGGGGAGCTGAGGGATTTGCCCCCCCTTAGCTTTTTTTTCTTGTTTTTTCGGTCAGTATTCTCTTTATGTACCAAAAACGGCTTTGGTCAGGTTACTCTCTCTCTCTCTCTCTCTCTCTCTCTCTCTCTCTCTCTCTCTCTCTCTCTCTCTCTCTCTCTCTCTCTCTCTC
>JABMCL010000047.1:632500-637500 GCA_018857735.1 Alviniconcha marisindica
TGTGTGTGTGTGTGTGTGGTGTGTGTGTGTGGGTGGTGGTGGGGGGTGTTTCTTCTTCTTCTTCTTCTTCTTCTTCTTCTTCTTCTTCTTCTTCTTTTCTGTGTGTGTGTGTGCGTGCGTACGTGCGTGTGTGTGTGCGTGCGTGCGTGCGTGCGTGCGTGCGTGCGTGCGTGCGTGCGTGCGTGCGTGTGTGTGTGTGTGTGTGTGTGTGTGTGTGTGTGTGTGTGTGTGTGCGTGCGTATGTGTGTGTGTGCGCGTGCGCGTGAGCCTGTTTCTGTGTAGGTGTAGGTGTAGGTGTAGGTGTTTCTATGTATTTGTCTGTGTCTGTCTGTCTGTCTTACTACATAATTATTGGACGAACACAATCACTCGGGGTAAGCCCTGGTTATATCATTACCGTCATCACCCAATGGCTTGTTCGGCTCATCCTACAGGGGCGGACGAAAGAAGGCGTGCAGACACTGGACTGACGGGATCTGGTAATATAATTACTCTGGGTAATGTCTCTGGCAATGTCCCTCTTACTTTGCGTTAATATTTGTATAGGTTCTAACACCATTCTTAGCCTCGTCTGGAGCACACTTCCTTCTGATGGTGGCGCCCTGATATAACCGCAGTGGTTGACTGGGCGTAAAACACCAAGTTAATTACTTACTTCTGGTGGTGTAGTTGTTGGTTGTTGTTGTTGTTGTTGTTGTTGTTGTTGTTGTTGTTGTGTTGTGTGTGTGTGTGTGTGTGTGTGTGTGTGTGTGTGTGTGTGTGTGTGTGTGTGTGTGTGTGTGTGTGTGTGTGTGTGTGTGTGTGTGTGTGTGTGTGTGTGTTTATATCCATCCTTAGCAACTTTATTAACGTGTGACACACGCGTTCTCACTTTAATCGCATAAAGAATTATTGACTGACTGGCTGACTGACTGACTGACTGACTGATTGACTGACAGGCTGGCTGGCTGGTTGGCTGGCTGGCTTGCTGGCTGGTTGGCGGGCTTGCTTGTTGGCTGGTTGACTGATTGACTGGTTGACTAACTGGCTGGCTGGCTGGCTGGCTGGCTGACTGACTGACTGATTGGCTGGCTGACTGACTGATTGGCTGGCTGACTGGCTGATTGGCTGGTTAGTTGACTGGCTGGCTGACTGATTGGCTGATTGGCTGGCTGACTGACTGACTGATTGGATGGATGGATGGCTGACTGGCTGGCTGACTGATTGGCTGGCTGACTGGCTAGCTGACTGATTGGCTGACTGGCTGATTGGCTGGCTGACTGATTGGCTGGCTGGCTGGTTGACTGGCTGGCTGAATGGCTGGCAGGCTGACTGATTGGCTGGCTGGCTGATTGGCTGGCTGGCTGGCTGGCTGGCTACTGACTGATTGGCTGGCTGGCTGATTGGCTGGCTGACTGGCTGACTGGCTGACTGACTGACTGGCTGGCTGGCTGACTGACTGACTAATTGGCTGGCTGGCTGGTTGACTGACTGACCGACTGACCGACTGACTGACTGACGGACGGTGGTAGACCCACACACCACAACGCATGAATTATCTAAAGAAGGAAGCTAGACTGCACCTACGAAATGCAAGGAACAGGCAAGAGGACGTCTCGCATGTTGAACATATCGCACGTGCACTCGTCACTCTCACAGCGGAGCAAGCCTAGCCAGCCTAGCCAGCACCAAGCAGCACTGCTAGCAGCAAGAGTGGATACACGGCGACAAAGTATCGACCACTGGTCATTGCAGACTGTGTATGCGAGGTCAGCGTGGTCAAAGGGGCATAACCCCATGTCCATTACCGCACGGACACGGTGACAGGCCCTGATTGTCTGCTGACAGTGCCAATTAGTTCCTTCCACCGGTCCCACTGATTCACTGATGCCGACAGCGTGTGTGTGCTGGGGATTGGGGAGTGGCCGGGGGTGGGGGTGGGGGTGGGGGGCTATGAATGGAGCAGAGCTGAACTAGGCATCCTATGGGTGTGTGAGTTAGGACTGTTTCATTTGACGTGATTGGTACCCTTTGTGGACTTCACAGTCGCAAGAATCACTAGATTTCAATTTCTTTCTGATTATTTCTTTTTAATATGATCGCCATGGCGGTGCAGGGACTGAACGGCCATTCAGATGTTCCGATCGATTCTAGTGCGTGTTGGTGGAAATCCCGACCAAGACCAGACTGTCTAACAGGTGCGCAGACACGCACACACTAACAGCCACACGGACACCAACACCAAAACCCACATGCATACCAACAACAACACCCACACCCACACGCACACAAACACCAGCACTAGCACTCATACCAACACCAACGCTGACACCAACACCCACACGCATACTAACACCAACACACAAACACCAACACTAGCACTCACACCAACACCAACACCAACTCCCGCGTCCACACCAACACGATCACCCACATGCACACCAACACCACTACTAACACTAACACAAACACCCACATCTACACAAACACCAACACTCCCACACCAACACCCACATCCAAGCCAAAACCCACACTCACACCAACAACTGCCTCTTCCTAGCCACCTCCACCTCCACTCCAACCGCCACTTCTGCTACCGCTCCAACCTCTTCCTTACCGTCCATTTCTACCTCCACCTCCAGTTAAACCTCCACCACCACCACCACCCACACCCACACCCTCACCGCCAAATCCCCCAACACCATCTCCATCTCCACCGCCGCGTCCACCTCCGAGTTCCACTGACACGAACAGAGAAGAAGGAAGACCCAAGGCTACAGTTCACATCTGATTAGACCTCCAAGATGTTTTTGACGTCTTCAAGCAGCCAGATACGTCAGCCTGGATGATCATGTGGGTCACGTGTTGCGCAACATCGGCCAGCCAGCAAATTGCGTGTGCAGCAGCGTGCGATCAACTGTTGTGCATTGCCTGGTGGCCCGGCAAGGACTGAGTTAGCCATTCTGTCAGTCCACGTCGATCGGATCATTAGAAAACTGCTCCACTTGCAACTGGAGGGGGGCCATGCTGTTCACTGGAGCGCAGATGAAGGATTGGTTACGTTCTCTCTTTCTCTCTGTCGCTCGCCCTCTGTCTCTGTCTCTGTCTGTATGTCTGTATGTCTGTCTCTTTGTCTCTTTGTCTGGCTCTCTCTGTGTCTCTGTCGCTCTCTTTCATCCTCTCTCTCTCTCTCTCTCTCTCTCTCTCTCTCTCTCTCTCTCTCTCTCTCTCTCTCTCTCTCTCTCTCTCTCTCTCTCTCTCTCTCTCTCTCTCTCTTCCATTCCCGCCATTGATCACCATCTGGTTCGAGAAGCGACTAAAGAATCGAGGTTTACAATACAGCCCCTGAAAAAAGGCTACGAGAGACCACACCTGTTTTAAACCCACTTTTTCATAAAGCCTCCGTTTTCAATATGAATTCATGCAAATGAACTTCCTACCAGTGACCACATTCGTAAGTAATGACAGAACGACCAAATGAATGAAGCCAGCAGATGGAGGAAATTTCACGCTCTTTGTATATTCAACTCTCATCCAAACCTTCACGAACAGTTCTCTGAACAAGACAATAGATCTAAAGTCGAAACATTTCCAGTTGCTTAAAAGAGAGTGACTCAATGAGCAATGCAGTGAGCTAAAAACGTGAGAAAACAATACCTCACACACACTCACACACACACACACACACACACACACAACACACACACACACACACACACACACACACACACACACACACACACACACACACACACACACACACACCACACACACACACACACACACACACACACGCCCGCACACGCACACACGCACACACGCACACACGCACGCACACACACACACACAGCACGCACGCACACGCACGACACACACACACCAGCACGCACGCACGCACGCACGACACACAACCACTACACACACACACACACACACACACACACACACACACACACACACACACACACACACACACACACACACACACACACACACACACACACACACACACACACACACACACACACACACACACACACTATTCTTACATTAAAAGAGAAATCAGTTTCTTTAAATAATAACTATTTTCAAACAAACAACAGCAGCAAAGAAGTAAAAATGAAAGAATACAAAAACAAGCGAAATTTATTCTGACCAATCGGGTCCAGCCTACTACGGCATGAACTATCGATCGCAGCCAATCAAATTACACGGCACATCGAGGATGATGGAGCGGACCGGTAGTGACGCTACATCAGGAAGTGACCCAGCCTGGCTCCTATTTTCACGACTTCACACATGGCTGGGCACACGGGCTAACCTTCCGAACCCTCTCCCCAAAAAAGAAATGTCAACTTCATTAGATTCATTCTCTTTCTTCCGTTCCATGTTTGTGTGCAAAATCAATAGGCATAGATCACAGTGGTTCTCTCTCTCTCTCTCTCTCTCTCTCTCTCTCTCTCTCTCTCTCTCTCTCTCTCTCTCTCTCTCTCTCTCTCTCTCTCTCTCTCTCTCTCTCTCTCTCTCTCTCTCTCTCTCTCTCTCTCTCTCACATAAAAACTTTGAAAAGAACAACGAACTTTAGTATACGATGGAGAATTTACGGAGAATAGAGCAAAGCTTTAGTACGGACTTTAGTATACGATGGAGAATTTACGGAGAATAGAGCAAAGCTTTAGTGCGGACTTTAGTATACGATGGAGAATTTACGGAGAATAGAGCAAAGCTTTAGTACGGACTTTAGTATACGATGGAGAATTTACGGAGGATAGAGCAAAGCTTTAGTACGGACTTTAGTATACGATGGAGAATTTACGGAGGATAGAGCAAAGCTTTAGTACGGACTTTAGTATACGATGGAGAATTTACGGAGAATAGAGCAAAGCTTTAGTACGGACTTTAGTATACGATGGAGAATTTACGGAGGATAGAGCAAAGCTTTAGTACGGACTTTAGTATACGATGGAGAATTTACGGAGAATAGAGCAAAGCTTTAGTACGGACTTTAGTATACGATGGAG
>JABMCL010000047.1:645000-692500 GCA_018857735.1 Alviniconcha marisindica
AGAGAGGGGGGGGTGGTTGGGGGGGAGTGGTGAGTGCAAATTCCTCGAGATTAAGCTACGAGTTGTTGGAGCAAGGATAAGTTTCAGCGGCAAGGCGAAAAAGCCAGCGTGTTTCCTGGTGTGCTACATTTCCCGACTACTCCAGAAAGCAACAAGTTGACATCTTCAGTCTTTTTGAGCTGAGCCCCAGTGTGGCGGAGCCCCTCCTGGTCTGATGGCCCGGGGCCCCAATTAGCGGCCCGGCTGCATCTCCAGCGGTTGGCCCCGGACTTCAGAGGGCGCCCTCAGCGGAGAAGACTCCATCCCATTAGCTGGGGCTTGGGATCCGTGCCCTTCGTGCAGTCTACTTTTGCCCATTAGCTGACAGCCCCGGGCCGGTCTCGCCCTTTACGGCTTGGGCTTTCCTGTGAGAGCTCCGGCTTACATACACACACCACTTTTTTTTCTCTCCCCCTTCAACGGTTTTGTCATCCCACTTCCACTCGCCACGGCCGCCCTCTATCCTCTCCTTCAAAACTGAGGTAACATTATAAAGAAAATTAATATAAAAAGTTTAAGAAAAACCGAAGTCGACGAAGCTCTTCTTCTTCTTCTTCTTCTTCTTCCTTTGTAATGAAGTTACATGAAGGGCAGACCTAGCATTTGGGAACTCTCTCTCTCTCTCTCTCTCTCTCTCTCTCTCTCTCTCTCTCTCTCTCTCTCTCTCTCTCTCTCTCTCTCTCTCCTCTCCTCTCCCCCCCTACTTTTCCACCCCTTTTTTCCCGTATTCTTCTTGTCACCCCCCCCCCCCCCCCCATTTCACCCCCATTCTCTTACTCTTTTCTCCCCCTTTTCTCTCTCTCTCCCCTCTCTCTCTCTCTCTCTCTCTCTCTCTCTCTCTCTTCTCTCTCTCCTCTCTCTCTCCTCTCTCTCGTTTTTGCTTCTACATGATTATGATCGAAATGTGGAGAAAAAGGAAAAACAAGTAAACAAGCAGGTGATCTGATTGCACGCTGTATATAATAAACATTACTGCTCTTGTTCTGAATGCATCATGGCTGCACATTGGTGATGTTGGATGTGGAGGAGATTCAAATCGGGGTTCGGTCAAATTCACTTCTTACATATTCAGTCTGTCCTGAATTTTTCGGCTCCAGACGGTATTGTTCTAGTTGTGCATGTAATGCTAATTACGTGATGTCGAACCCAAATTGTGAGAGGTAGTAACCGTCATTCACGTAACTGCCAAAATGAAATGAAGACAAAACAAACAAAACAAGCAAACAAAACCAAAAAAACTCTTAACCAACAAGCTTGAAATAACTTCAACCCTAAGCAGCCTAATCAGAGATTAGCAAACCAAACGGACGTTTCTGGCAAACACACCGTCATTTCCCGTGCGTCACTTCCGCCTTCATCCGGGGGCTTAGTTTCCCACTTGTCACGTCATGTCAGAAAGACTCGGCAGCCATGTCTAGAAACAAGATGGCGGCAAATCCCAGGCTAATGCAACCCTGCTGACGGTGATGCGATCAGAGGCCTGTTCACTGCTACTCACGGATTTGTGTCTGCCGCCTTGGCTGAACAGGCGACTTGTATGCAAATGGCCTCGCCAGAGGTTCCTTGTTAGACGGCAAATGAATTTCTTCTTCATCAAGCCTGGTGGCGAGAAGGTGGCGTAATCAATGGAGGATCAATGAAGAAGGGAAGCTGTCAGTCGTGTTACGGGCGGAGTGGATCTCTCTACGACGGTGTGGGCGTCCGGCGTGCGCGCCGGCAGCTTGGTAACCTGACACCCTGACTGTCATTCTTCTTTGTGTCTTATTGGGCCCCCCCCCCCCCCCCCCCCCCCCCCCCGCTCCCCCTACCCACCCCCACCCACATCCCACCCTCCCCACTCCCATCCTGCTCAGATTTTGCCCCACCCCATTTTCCGATTCCTCAAACCGCCCTTCACCACCCACTCACCCACACCCACCCAACCCCACCCACCCACCCTCTCTTGTCATCAAATTTTTCCTCACCCTACTCCCATCCTCAAACCTACCTCCTCAACCCCCACGCCCCACCCCTACCCCTCTCTCGACATCAGATTTTCCCCACCCCACTCCCATCCTCAAACCTACCTCCCCACCCCACCCCACTCCACCCCACCCTACCCCACCCCTCTCCGTCACAGCTCCCCCCCCCCCCCAGCCCCCACCCCATCGTCATTTACCACCACCCCACCCACCCACCCCCACCCCTCTAATGTCATCTTTTTTTCCCCACCCCACTCCCATTCCTCAACCTACCTCCCCCCCCCCCCCCCCCCCACCCCTCTCTCGTCATCAGATCTTTCCCCACCCCACTCTCATCCTCAGACCTACCTCCCCTACCCCCACCACTCTCTCATCATCAATCCACGACACCCCACTCCATCATCAAACCTACCTCCTCCCCCCCCCGCCCCCCCCTCACCCCCCCCCCCCCCCCCTTCTCATCAAATCCACGACACCCCACTCCCATCCTCAAATCTACCTCCCCCCCCCTTCCTCTCGTCATCAAATCCACGACACCAACACCACTCCATCCTCAAACCTATCTACCCCCCCCCCCCCCCCCCCCGCCCCCCCCCCCCCCCCCCCCCGTCATCAAATCCGACACCACTCCATCCTCAACCTACCTCCCCCCCCCCCCCCCCCTCGTCATCCCCCCAAATCCACACCCCCACTCCCATCCTCAAACCTACCTCCCCCCTCCCCCCACCCCTCTCTCGTAATCAAATCCACGACACCCCACTCCCATCTTCATATCCTCCTCCACCCCGCTGCCATCCTCACCAATCCTCCCGCCCCACTCACATCTTCAAATCCTCCTCACCACACACGACTCTTATCTTCAAATCCTCCCCAACCCCACTGCCATCCTCACAAATCTTCCCCCGGCCCCGCTCCCATCCTAAAATCCACCCCACCCCGCCCGACTCTCATCTTCAAGTCCTCCCCTACCCCAATGCCATCCTCAGATGCTCCCCCACCCGACTCTCATTTTCAAATCCTCCACCCACCCGATTTTCATCTTCAAATCTACACACACACACACACACACACACACACACACACACACACACACACACACACACACACACACACACACACACACACACACACACACACACACACACACACACACACACACACACACACACACACACACACACACACACACACACACACACACACACACACACACACACACACACTCACACTCACTCACTCACTCACTCCTATAATCAAATCCTCCCCCACCACACCCCCATCTTCAAATCCTCCCCACCACCCCCACCACCAACCTTCAAATCCTCCCCCACCACCACCATCCCTCATCTTCAAATATGCCACCACCACCATACCTCCATCTTCAAATCCTCCCCCGCCCCACCACCACCACCACCACCCATCTTCAAATCCTGCCCCACCACCACCACCACCCATTTTCAAATCCTCCCCCACCACCCCCACACCACACAGAGGACTGTGTGTCTGACCGTTGCTGTTGTTGGTTGTTGTTGCTGTTGTTGTTGTTGTTGTTGTTGTTGTTGTTGTTGTTTGTTTGTTTGTTTGTTTGTTCTTGTTTGTTTACTCGTTGCTGGTGTATTTTGGTTACCCAGCCACATTGGCAGCCACACGCCGTCTTTGCAGGACTTATCCCCATTTCTGGAGGAGGGATGCTTTTATGCAAGGAGCTTATCACCGCTGAAGCTAGCGCTCACATAACTATGCAGCGCACAAGAACATTTTAATGCAGCGTCGGTGCTGCTGGTGGTGGTGTCAGTGTGTTGCGACACGGCCCAAGCCTCGACCACCAAAACACAACAAAACTCTACTTACCAAGTTGACTCGGTCATGCGATCAGTGCGACTCATCGATGTTGTCAGTCACCTCGAGCGAAGCGACCGAAGCTCGTAGAACCCTCTGTAGTCGTTGCATTTAACCTCAATTCTCCTCACAGCGTCCACCACTCAGTTTGCCCTTTGACTGAGTCAATGAGCTCAACAAATTCCAGCCAACCCGATCACCTGAGTGAATGAGCTCAACAAATTCCAGTCAACCCGATCAACTGAGTGAATGAGCTCAACAAATTCCAGTCAACCCGATCACCTGAGTGAATGAGCTCAACAAATTCCAGCCAACCCGATCAACTGAGTAATGAGCTCAATAAATTCCAGCCAACCCGATCAACTGAGTGAATGAGCTCAACAAATTCCAGCCAACCCGATCAACTGAGTGAATGAGCTCAACAAATTCCAGTCAACCCGATCAACTGAGTGAATGAGCTCAACAAATTCCAGTCAACCCGATCAACTGAGTGAATGAGCTCAACAAATTCCAGTCAACCCGATCAACCCGAGTGAATGAGCTCAACAAATTCCAGTCAACCCGATCAACTGAGTGAATGAGCTCAACAAATTCCAGTCAACCCGATCACCTGAGTGAATGAGCTCAACAAATTCCAGTCAACCCGATCAACTGAGTGAATGAGCTCAACAAATTCCAGTCAACCCGATCAACTGAGTGAATGAGCTCAACAAATTCCAGTCAGCCCGACCAATGAGTCAATGAGCTCAACAAATTCCAGTCAACCTCATCAACTGAGTGAATGAGCTCAACAAATTCCAGTCAACCCGATCAACTGAGTGAATGAGCTCAACAAATTCCAGCCAACCCGATCAACTGAGTGAATGAGCTCAACAAATTCCAGTCAACCCGATCAACTGAGTGAATGAGCTCAACAAATTCCAGCCAACCCGATCAACTGAGTGAATGAGCTCAACAAATTCCAGTCAACCCGATCACCTGAGTGAATGAGCTCAACAAATTCCAGCCAACCCGATCAACTGAGTGAATGAGCTCAACAAATGCCAGCCAACCCGATCAACTGAGTGAATGAGCTCAACAAATTCCAGCCAACCCGATCAACTGAGTGAATGAGCTCAACAAATTCCAGCCAACCCGATCAACTGAGTGAATGAGCTCAACAAATTCCAGCCAACCCGATCAACTGAGTGAATGAGCACAACAAATTCCAGTCAACCCATCAACTGAGTGAATGAGCTCAACAAATTCCAGCCAACCCGATCACCTGAGTGAATGAGCTCAACAAATTCCAGCCAACCCGATCACCTGAGTGAATGAGCTCAACAAATTCCAGTCAACCCGATCAACTGAGTGAATGAGCTCAACAAATTCCAGTCAACCCGATCACCTGAGTGAATGAGCTCAACAAATTCCAGCCAACCCGATCAACTGAGTGAATGAGCTCAACAAATTCCAGTCAACCCGATCACCTGAGTGAATGAGCTCAACAAATTCCAGCCAACCCGATCAACTGAGTGAATGAGCTCAATAAATTCCAGCCAACCCGATCAACTGAGTGAATGAGCTCAACAAATTCCAGCCAACCCGATCAACTGAGTGAATGAGCTCAACAAATTCCAGTCAACCCGATCAACTGAGTGAATGAGCTCAACAAATTCCAGTCAACCCGATCAATGAGTAATGAGCTCAACAAATTCCAGTCAACCCGATCACCTGAGTGAATGAGCTCAACAAATTCCAGTCAACCCGATCAACTGAGTGAATGAGCTCAACAAATTCCAGTCAACCCGATCACCTGAGTGAATGAGCTCAACAAATTCCAGTCAACCCGATCAACTGAGTGAATGAGCTCAACAAATTCCAGTCAACCCGATCAACTGAGTGAATGAGCTCAACAAATTCCAGTCAACCCGACATGAGTCAATGAGCTCAACAAATTCCAGTCAACCTCATCAACTGAGTGAATGAGCTCAACAAATTCCAGTCAACCCGATCAACTGAGTGAATGAGCTCAACAAATTCCAGCCAACCCGATCAACTGAGTGAATGAGCTCAACAAATTCCAGTCAACCCGATCAACTGAGTGAATGAGCTCAACAAATTCCAGCCAACCCGATCAACTGAGTGAATGAGCTCAACAAATTCCAGTCAACCCGATCACCTGAGTGAATGAGCTCAACAAATTCCAGCCAACCCGATCAACTGAGTGAATGAGCTCAACAAATGCCAGCCAACCCGATCAACTGAGTGAATGAGCTCAACAAATTCCAGCCAACCCGATCAACTGAGTGAATGAGCTCAACAAATTCCAGCCAACCCGATCAACTGAGTGAATGAGCTCAACAAATTCCAGCCAACCCGATCAACTGAGTGAATGGCTCAACAAATTCCAGTCAACCCGATCAACTGAGTGAATGAGCTCAACAAATTCCAGCCAACCCGATCACCTGAGTGAATGAGCTCAACAAATTCCAGCCAACCCGATCATCTGAGTGAATGAGCTCAACAAATTCCAGTCAACCCGATCAACTGAGTGAATGAGCTCAACAAATTCCAGCCAACCCGATCAAATGAGTGAATGAGCTCAACAAATTCCAGTCAACCCGATCAACTGAGGTGGAAAAAAGAAAGCTCAACAAATTCCAGCCAACCCGATCAACTGAGTGAATGAGCTCAACAAATTCCAGCCAACCCGATCAACTGAGTGAATGAGCTCAACAAATTCCAGTCAACCCGATCAACTGAGTGAATGAGCTCAACAAATTCCAGCCAACCCGATCACCTGAGTGAATGAGCTCAACAAATTCCAGCCAACCCGATCACCTGAGTGAATGAGCTCAACAAATTCCAGTCAACCGGATCAACTGAGTGAATGAGCTCAACAAATTCCAGTCAACCTCATCAACTGAGTGAATGAGCTCAACAAATGCCAGCCAACCCGATCAACTGAGTGAATGAGCTCAACAAATGCCAGCCAACCCGATCAACTGAGTGAATGAGCTCAACAAATGCCAGCCAACCCGATCAACTGAGTGAATGAGCTCAACAAATTCCAGCCAACCCGATCAACTGAGTGAATGAGCTCAACAAATTCCAGCCAACCCGATCAACTGAGTGAATGAGCTCAACAAATTCCAGCCAACCCGATCAACTGAGTGAATGAGCTCAACAAATTCCAGTCAACCCGATCAACTGAGTGAATGAGCTCAACAAATTCCAGCCAACCCGATCACCTGAGTGAATGAGCTCAACAAATTCCAGCCAACCCGATCATCTGAGTGAATGAGCTCAACAAATTCCAGTCAACCCGATCAACTGAGTGAATGAGCTCAACAAATTCCAGCCAACCCGATCAAATGAGTGAATGAGCTCAACAAATTCCAGTCAACCCGATCAACTGAGTGAATGAGCTCAACAAATTCCAGCCAACCCGATCAACTGAGTGAATGAGCTCAACAAATTCCAGCCAACCCGATCAACTGAGTGAATGAGCTCAACAAATTCCAGTCAACCCGATCACCCGAGTGAATGAGCTCAACAAATTCCAGCCAACCCGATCACCTGAGTGAATGAGCTCAACAAATTCCAGCAACCCGATCACCTGAGTGAATGAGCTCAACAAATTCCAGTCAACCGGATCAACTGAGTGAATGAGCTCAACAAATTCCAGTCAACCTCATCAACTGAGTGAATGGCTCAACAAATGCCAGCCAACCCGATCAACTGAGTGAATGGCTCAACAAATTTCCAGCCAACCCGATAAAATGAGTGAATGAGCTCAACAAATGCCAGCCAACCCGATCAACTGAGTGAATGAGCTCAACAAATCCAGCCAACCCGATCAACTGAGTGGGAAAGAGCTCAACAAATGCCAGCCAACCCGATCAACTGAGTGAATGAGCTCAACAAATTCCAGCCAACCCGATCACCTGAGTGAATGAGCTCAACAAATTCCAGCCAACCCGATCATCTGAGTGAATGAGCTCAACAAATTCCAGTCAACCCGATCAACTGAGTGAATGAGCTCAACAAATTCCAGCCAACCCGATCAAATGAGTGAATGAGCTCAACAAATTCCAGTCAACCCGATCAACTGAGTGAATGAGCTCAACAAATTCCAGCCAACCCGATCACCTGAGTGAATGAGCTCAACAAATTCCAGTCAACCGGATCAACTGAGTGAATGAGCACAACAAATTCCAGTCAACCCGATCAACTGAGTGAATGAGCTCAACAAATTCCAGCCAACCCGATCACCTGAGTGAATGAGCTCAACAAATTCCAGCCAACCCGATCACCTGAGTGAATGAGCTCAACAAATTCCAGTCCCAAACCCCATCAACTGAGTGAATGAGCTCAACAAATTCCAGTCAACCCGATCAACTGAGTGAATGAGCTCAACAAATTCCAGCCAACCCGATCAACTGAGTGAATGAGCTCAACAAATTCCAGTCAACCCGATCAACTGAGTGAATGAGCTCAACAAATTCCAGCCAACCCGATCAACTGAGTGAATGAGCTCAACAAATTCCAGTCAACCCGATCAACTGAGTGAATGAGCTCAATAAATTCCAGCCAACCCGATCAACTGAGTGAATGAGCTCAACAAATTCCAGTCAACCCGATCAACTGAGTGAATGAGCTCAATAAATTCCAGCCAACCCGATCACCTGAGTGAATGAGCTCAACAAATTCCAGTCAACCCGATCAACTGAGTGAATGAGCTCAACAAATTCCAGTCAACCCGATCACCTGAGTGAATGAGCTCAACAAATTCCAGTCAACCCGATCAACTGAGTGAATGAGCTCAACAAATTCCAGTCAACCCGATCAACTGAGTGAATGAGCTCAACAAATTCCAGTCAGCCCGACCAATGAGTCAATGAGCTCAACAAATTCCAGTCAACCTCATCAACTGAGTGAATGAGCTCAACAAATTCCAGTCAACCCGATCAACTGAGTGAATGAGCTCAACAAATTCCAGCCAACCCGATCAACTGAGTGAATGAGCTCAACAAATTCCAGTCAACCCGATCAACTGAGTGAATGAGCTCAACAAATTCCAGCCAACCCGATCAACTGAGTGAATGAGCTCAACAAATTCCAGTCAACCCGATCACCTGAGTGAATGAGCTCAACAAATTCCAGCCAACCCGATCAACTGAGTGAATGAGCTCAACAAATGCCAGCCAACCCGATCAACTGAGTGAATGAGCTCAACAAATTCCAGCCAACCCGATCAACTGAGTGAATGAGCTCAACAAATTCCAGCCAACCCGATCAACTGAGTGAATGAGCTCAACAATTCACCAACCGATCAACTGGTGTGAGCTCACAAATTCCGTCAACCCGATCAACTGAGTGAATGAGCTCAACAAATTCCAGCCAACCCGATCAACCCGAGTGAATGAGCTCAACAAATTCCAGCCAACCCGATCATCTGAGTGAATGAGCTCAACAAATTCCAGTCAACCCGATCAACTGAGTGAATGAGCTCAACAAATTCCAGCCAACCCGATCAAATGAGTGAATGAGCTCAACAAATTCCAGTCAACCCGATCAACTGAGTGAATGAGCTCAACAAATTCCAGCCAACCCGATCAACTGAGTGAATGAGCTCAACAAATTCCAGCAACCCGATCAACTGAGTGAATGAGCTCAACAAATTCCAGTCAACCCGATCAACTGAGTGAATGAGCTCAACAAATTCCAGCCAACCCGATCACCTGAGTGAATGAGCTCAACAAATTCCAGCCAACCCGATCACCTGAGTGAATGAGCTCAACAAATTCCAGTCAACCGGATCAACTGAGTGAATGAGCTCAACAAATTCCAGTCAACCTCATCAACTGAGTGAATGAGCTCAACAAATTCCAGCCAACCCGATCAACTGAGTGAATGAGCTCAACAAATGCCAGCCAACCCGATCAACTGAGTGAATGAGCTCAACAAATTCCAGCCAACCCGATCAACTGAGTGAATGAGCTCAACAAATTCCAGCCAACCCGATCAACTGAGTGAATGAGCTCAACAAATTCCAGCCAACCCGATCAACTGAGTGAATGAGCTCAACAAATTCCAGCCAACCCGATCAACTGAGTGAATGAGCTCAACAAATTCCAGCCCAAACCCCATCAACTGAGTGAATGAGCTCAACAAATTCCAGCCAACCCGATCACCTGAGTGAATGAGCTCAACAAATTCCAGCCAACCCGATCATCTGAGTGAATGAGCTCAACAAATTCCAGTCAACCCGATCAACTGAGTGAATGAGCTCAACAAATTCCAGCCAACCCGATCAAATGAGTGAATGAGCTCAACAAATTCCAGTCAACCCGATCAACTGAGTGAATGAGCTCAACAAATTCCAGCCAACCCGATCAACTGAGTGAATGAGCTCAACAAATTCCAGCCAACCCGATCAACTGAGTGAATGAGCTCAACAAATTCCAGTCAACCCGATCAACTGAGTGAATGAGCTCAACAAATTCCAGCCAACCCGATCACCTGAGTGAATGAGCTCAACAAATTCCAGCCAACCCGATCACCTGAGTGAATGAGCTCAACAAATTCCAGTCAACCGGATCAACTGAGTGAATGAGCTCAACAAATTCCAGTCAACCTCATCAACTGAGTGAATGAGCTCAACAAATGCCAGCCAACCCGATCAACTGAGTGAATGAGCTCAACAAATGCCAGCCAACCCGATAAAATGAGTGAATGAGCTCAACAAATGCCAGCCAACCCGATCAACTGAGTGAATGAGCTCAACAAATTCCAGCCAACCCGATAACTGAGTGAATGAGCTCAACAAATCCAGCCAACCCGATCAACTGAGTGAATGAGCTCAACAAATTCCAGCCAACCCGATCACCTGAGTGAATGAGCTCAACAAATTCCAGCCAACCCGATCAACTGAGTGAATGAGCTCAACAAATTCCAGTCAACCCGATCAACTGAGTGAATGAGCTCAACAAATTCCAGCCAACCCGATCAAATGAGTGAATGAGCTCAACAAATTCCAGTCAACCCGATCAACTGAGTGAATGAGCTCAACAAATTCCAGCCAACCCGATCACCTGAGTGAATGAGCTCAACAAATTCCAGTCAACCGGATCAACTGAGTGAATGAGCCAACAAATTCCAGTCAACCCGATCAACTGAGTGAATGAGCTCAACAAATTCCAGCCAACCCGATCACCTGAGTGAATGAGCTCAACAAATTCCAGCCAACCCGATCACCTGAGTGAATGAGCTCAACAAATTCCAGTCAACCCGATCAACTGAGTGAATGAGCTCAACAAATTCCAGTCAACCCGATCAACTGAGTGAATGAGCTCAACAAATTCCAGCCAACCCGATCAACTGAGTGAATGAGCTCAACAAATTCCAGTCAACCCGATCAACTGAGTGAATGAGCTCAACAAATTCCAGCCAACCCGATCAACTGAGTGAATGAGCTCAACAAATTCCAGCCAACCCGATCACCTGAGTGAATGAGCTCAACAAATTCCAGCCAACCCGATCATCTGAGTGAATGAGCTCAACAAATTCCAGTCAACCGGATCAACTGAGTGAATGAGCACAACAAATTCCAGTCAACCTCATCAACTGAGTGAATGAGCTCAACAAATTCCAGCCAACCCGATCACCTGAGTGAATGAGCTCAACAAATTCCAGCCAACCCGATCACCTGAGTGAATGAGCTCAACAAATTCCAGTCAACCGGATCAACTGAGTGAATGAGCACAACAAATTCCAGTCAACCTCATCAACTGAGTGAATGAGCTCAACAAATTCCAGCCAACCCGATCAACTGAGTGAATGAGCTCAACAAATGCCAGCCAACCCGATAAACTGAGTGAATGAGCTCAACAAATGCCAGCCAACCCGATCAACTGAGTGAATGAGCTCAACAAATGCCAGCCAACCCGATCAACTGAGTGAATGAGCACAACAAATTCCAGTCAACCTCATCAACTGAGTGAATGAGCTCAACAAATTCCAGCCAACCCGATCAACTGAGTGAATGAGAGGGTGGGACGGAGATGGTGAATCTTTACTGTAATTGGTACTGTTGTGGAGGGAGAGAGGGGATTCCAACCTGTCAGTAATTTTGTCGGTCCTGCCGTGCTGTGCAAAATATTACGATGGAATCACCAGTGTGCCAATTAAGTGAGGGCTAATTCATGTAATCAGACACTAATTCTTACCCTAATATTACATTTCCGTTTTGAGGCAAAGGAACTACTTTCGGGTTGCATAACACTCGGGATGAAAGGATTGGGTGGGTTTTATTAACTAATAAGTTCCCAGAGTTAAAAGGAAGCGCACAGACACGCAAGCACACACCCACTCTCTCTCTCTCTCTCTCTCTCTCTCTCTCTCTCTCTCTCTCTCTCTCTTTTCTCTCTTCCTCCCCCCCCCCCCCCCCCACACACACACACACACACACACACACTCTCTCTCTCTCTCTCTCTCTCTCTCTCTCTCTCTCTCTCTCCCCTCTCTCCCCCCCCCATCGAAGAGCCTCACCTTCATCGGTCACCATTACTTCGAAGGGACTTACCCATTTGTCGCAATCCATTTTCCTTCAGCCGGCTCTCCAGACTATGGCAGTCTGGCGGCTGATCACAAAACAAGACTGGGGAAAAGGAGAACATAATCTAACACTCCAGGAAGGGCGCATCGGGCCATCACCCTCTGCTGACAGTGACGCAGTGCCACTGAGTAGGCAACAGTATCTATATACAGAGCTACCTTCTCCGCCGTCTTACCCCCGCTTTTTCTTTTGCGTCTCTGTCTGTCTGTCTGTCTGTCTGTCGTCTGTCTGTCTGTCTGTCTGTCTTCTTCTCTCTCTCTCCTCTCTCCCTCTCTCTCTCTCTTCTCTCTCTCTCTCTCTCTCTCTCTCACACACACACACACACACACACACACACAGAGCCCTCTCTCTCTCTCCCCTCTCTCTCTCTCTCTCTCTCTTCCTCTTTCTCTCCTCTCTTTTCCCATTCCATTTTGATAAACGAGCTAGCTCTGGAGAAGCCCAGAATGGTATGTATGGTGTGCAGTTAACACCAGATGTTGTACAGATCTTGATGATGCTATTCGCTGACGATGTTCTATTTGCCTCTTACTGTGTGGCGGGTCTGCAAAGGCAGATTGATATTTTGAAACACTTTGCTGATAATCTTTCAATGACAGTTAATATGAGCAAGACCAAGATTATTGTATTCAGAAAAGGAGGTTTCCTTGCGGCTAATGAGGTCTGGAGGTATGGTGATGAGGAGACAGAGGTTGTAAATAGCTATAAGTACCTGGGGTTGTATATTACCACCAATTCTTTTGACACAAGCTGTTGGTGATTTGGCCGCTAAGGCAAAGATCAGAACCAGCCAGATACTCAAATGTCTGTGGAGACTCGGAAATGTACCGATAATTTTTTTTTTTTTTTTTTAATGTATGATGCCCAGATCCTACCGATTCTTATGTATGGATCCGAGCTGTGGGGTTTCCAACAGTTTGCAGTAAAGAAAAAGGCACATGTTTGCGTGCAAACGATTTTGAATGTCAGCGTGCAACACCAAACAAAATGATCTATGGTGACTTGGGCAGACATCCTATCTGCTGTACGATGTGTAAAATACTGGCTACGAATTACAAATCTACCAGACGAAAGGCTTCCCAAAAGGCTTATAACATGTTGCTGTATTTGCAAGATCTGGGAAAAAGACGTGGGCCTATCATATCAAAGAACTGTTGTGTAGAAACGGCTTTGGAGATGTCTGGCTGCAGCAAAATGTGGAACATTTGAACAGATTTGTGTCTGTTTTCAAACAGGGACTGCTGGATCAGTTCCAGCAAGACTGGAGTGCTAGTATCACTTCAAAAGAACGCTTTGAATTTTTTATTCGATTTTCAAACAAAGTATCCAGACATAGATATTGAATTCTCCAGACATTGAATTTTATTCGATTTTCAAACAAAGTATCCAGTACGGACGTTTTGCATTTACGTTGTTTCCGAGAAGCTTATATTAAATTCAGATTTGGTATATCGCCGATATTAGTACACAGGCTGAGATACAAAATGACATTATTCCGAGAGACTTATTGTGCCCTGTATGCAAGGATGAAATAGAGGATGAGTCGCATGTTCTTTTTTCGTGTAAAGCATATGAGGATTTCAGAAAAGACGTGTCGTTGTTTAACGGATCACACACGGCAGCGGTTGCTGATGTTTCTCACGTTATGTCAGCTGATGACGAGACGAGTATTTGGGAAGTGTCCCCTTTTTTGTACAAAGTTTTGCAAAGGAGAAACGACATTGTAACTTCGCAAACTGACGCATGAAATACATGTGAATGCCGAATGCTGGATGAAGTGATTTGATGTAGTATTGTTTATCTCATTGACTAACCGGGGTTAGCGAGTGTATGGAGATTCACTAACCTGACGTGTTCATGTATTGATTCGTGGACTGAAGGACTAAGCGAGCAAATGCATAATCTGACTGATAGATACCCGGACTGCTGTAATTGTTGGTTGATTAGCAGACTGAGTGTGTGAATGTACAATCAGATTGATAGTTAGCCCGCTTTATACATCAGGTGAGTGGGTTCCGAATGAGTGAGTGAATGACTGCACAAGCGAAAGTGTGACTTGATGGATGAATGGACTGTTGTACTTTTGATTTGCCGATTTGGGATAAAGTGAGCGAGCGAATTTGAGATGTAATTGACCAAAGTCAATGAGTACCGACTGGTTAGTGTATTGGCTGAGTGTCTGACTGACCTTATAAGCGAGCCTGTGTATGATGTGATTGAGTGAGAGACTAGGTAGGTTTATTAATGCAGTTGCCGAATAAGAAATGAATCAGTGAGCTATGGAAGGAACGAACGAAAAATGAACGGATGAGTATTAATTTTTTTTGTATGTATTGCAGTTTCATTTGTTTTTGAAGCATCCTTTTCGAATGTCTCATGAGTTTTTCAAATGTTTCCACCCTTGAAATGAACCATGGGTTTATTCAATAAAACATCTCATCTCTGTGTCTCTCTGTGTCTCTCTGTCTCTGTCTCTGTCTCTGTCTCTCTCTCTCTCTCTCTCTCTCTCTCTCTCTCTCTCTCTCTCTCTCTCTCTCTCTCTCTCTCTCTTTGACTGAGCCTAAACTACAATCTTTGTAAAATAAAATTTTCGAGTTCGAGTTTTCTCTCTCTCTCTCTCTCTCTCTCTCTCTCTCTCTCTCTCTCTCTCTCTCTCTCTCTCTCTCTCTCTCTCACTGAGCCTAAACTACAATCTTTGTAAAATAAAATTTTCGAGTTCGATGTTTTTTCTCTCTCTCTCTCTCTCTCTCTCTCTCTCTCTCTCTCTCTCTCTCTCTCTCTCTCTCTCTCTCTCTCTCTCTCTCTCTGACTGAGCCTAAACTACAATCTTTGTAAAATAAAATTTTCGAGTTCGAGTTCTCTCTCTCTCTTCTCTCTCTCTCTCTCTCTCTCTCTTCTCTCTCCTCTCTCTCTCTCTCTCTCTCGGCGTTAAAAAAAGTTCCATCCTTCTCTTCGCACCCCCCCCCCCACCCCGCCCTCTCTCTTTAAGAGTATATAGCGACAATATTCCACTTAAAAATAAATAAAACAAATCTAAAATAAGAATTACTTCTAGTGTCCAGTCATAACAAAACAGCCAAACCAAAAGCAGTAAGTGTCCTACTTGTCATTTTTCGCCGTTTAACAGTTGTTTAAGCGTTGTTTTGTAGTTTGAGAAAGAAAAAAAAGGGCTTACCCCGAAAATTCACCTGTTGTGTTTTGTCATAATAAACAGCGTTCTTTTTAACGTTTGACGTGTTTGGACAATATTACACTGATTGTCATAATAAACAGCGTTCTTTTTAACGTTTGACGTGTTTGGACAATATTACACTGATTGTCATAATAAACAGCGTTCTTTTTAACGTTTGACGTGTTTGGACAATATTACACTGATTGTCATAATAAACAGCGTTCTTTTTAACGTTTGACGTGTTTGGACAATATTACACTGATTGTCATAATAAACAGCGTTCTTTTTAACGTTTGACGTGTTTGGACAATATTACACTGATGGTAAGTGAGCCGTTTTCGCCGGGTTAAGGGGCAGCACCGTGCATAGACCACTAGGCCACATGCTGTTCTGTTCCACTGCAACAAACACCACCACAGCATTTCCACCACTAGGCCACATGCTGTTCTGTTCCACTGCAACAAACACCACCACAGCATTTCCACCACTAGGCCACATGCTGTTCTGTTCCACTGCAACAAACACCACCACAGCATTTCCACCACTAGGCCACATGCTGTTCTGTTCCACTGCAACAAACACCACCACAGCATTTCCACCACTAGGCCACATGCTGTTCTGTTCCACTGCAACAAACACCACCACAGCATTTCCACCACTAGGCCACATGCTGTTCTGTTCCACTGCAACAAACACCACCACAGCATTTCCACGCGGCATTCAGAGAGTGAAAAGTCTCCCTCTTAAGAGCATGATCTTTGTAACAGAAGACGGTTTCTGCAACAAGGCCTCCTTCACCAGTCAATCTTCATCCGTCACCTTTTGGACGGTTTCTGCAACAAGGCCTCCTTCACCAGGCAATCTTCATCTGTCACCTTTTGGACGGTTTCTGCAACAAGGCCTCCTTCACCAGGCAATCTTCATCTGTCACCTTTTGGACGGTTTCTGCAACAAGGCCTCCTTCACCAGTCAATCTTCATCTGTCACCTTTTGGACGGTTTCTGCAACAAGGCCTCCTTCACCAGTCAATCTTCATCTGTCACCTTTTGGACGGTTTCTGCAACAAGGCCTCCTTCACCAGTCAATCTTCATCTGTCACCTTTTGGACGGTTTCTGCAACAAGGCTTCCTTCACCAGTCAATCTTCATCTGTCACCTTTTGGACGGTTTCTGCAACAAGGCCTCCTTCACCAGTCAATCTTCATCTGTCACCTTTTGGACGGTTTCTGCAACAAGGCCTCCTTCACCAGTCAATCTTCATCTGTCACCTTTTGGACGGTTTCTGCAACAAGGCCTCCTTCACCAGTCAATCTTCATCTGTCACCTTTTGGACGGTTTCTGCAACAAGGCCTCCTTCACCAGTCAATCTTCATCTGTCACCTTTTGGACGGTTTCTGCAACAAGGCCTCCTTCACCAGTCAATCTTCATCTGTCACCTTTTGGACGGTTTCTGCAACAAGGCCTCCTTCACCAGTCAATCTTCATCTGTCACCTTTTGGACGGTTTCTGCAACAAGGCCTCCTTCACCAGTCAATCTTCATCTGTCACCTTTTGGACGGTTTCTGCAACAAGGCCTCCTTCACCAGTCAATCTTCATCTGTCACCTTTCCTCCCAAAAGGTTGTCGGTGAAGTGTTCTGCAGAAGGAATGTGAACATAAACTCAAGCGAGCTGTGCAACCTTTCTTAAGCAGAGTGCCCCTAGTCTACCCAAGCATAATTAGCATGCAGCCTCAATACCGGTACCGACAGGTCAAAGAAAACAATTCTGATATTCTAATGGTCACAGAGTAGCACTGGGTTTAATTCCCCCCCGACACACACACACACACACACTCATCACCACCGCCCCCTCTTCAACATACACACCCAGTATCCTGAGAGTTAGGTCACTGTCAGTAACCTTACCGGAGAAAACAAAACTCGGCATTTAAGTCTAACAACATGTACGCTTAGTGTTCCACGTAGCTAGGACTTCTTTCACACACACACACACACACACACACACACACACACACACACACACCACACGCGCGCGCTAGCACGCACACACACACACACACACACACACACACACACACACAACACTCATTCGCACGTACCCACATACTCATACACGCACCCAACAACACAAAGACGCATTTCCGTGTATTATTTGGTAATTTATTCATCTAACTGTCAAGCGGAAGTGCAGTGCTGTACGTAATACACTTTCAACTTCAACAAAAACAAACCAAAAAGTGTGAAACGCACTGGCAGCAGGTCCTTGTTCAAAAACCAACATCACAACGTTCACGTCAGTTGTACAACAAAATCACAACTGTATGTTATTATAGCAATGTTGTTGTTGTTTTTTGTTGTTGTGTGTGTGTGTGTTTTGGGGGGGTTGGGGGGGGGGGGGGGTACATACAAATCAACAACAAAATCACATGTCGATATATATCTCACACATAAAAATACAAGCAACATTGCCTGAGTATCAAAATTCAAACTACTGAACTAGTGTCTCCACACTACATTATGGCAAATGCTACTTTCAGCGTTCCACACATTCCTTTCTCTGGCTGTGCATTAAAAAACAATTAAAAGAGTTTTTGTGTTCGTTCCGGTTTGGCAATGCTTTCATTCTTCCTTCCGAAACGTGCAAAGTTGATTGCGATATGATCTTCGTTGTTCTTTGGGCTCGAACAAGAACACCAATGGTTCAAACTACACGGCGAAGTCCTCAGCAGCAGAGATGCTTTAACATGTAGTCTCTTTGGCTGCTGGTTCTCCAGAATTCCCACGCTCGCAGCAGTGTGCCTGTGATCAGTGTTGCTGCTCTCTCGTCCTCGCGGGCTGCACTGCACTTTGAATCCGACTGATATGTTACGTTGGCCTCGTGATAAGCGTTGTGAACGAGCACGTTGGTCCTGAGCCGGCAGTTGCAGATAAGTACTCTGGTGCGCAACAAGATCCACGCTTCATAACACAGAACTCCTTTTGTAAGCTATGTGGGTCCACAAAGGCCGCTGGTTAGACCTGACCTGTTTGTCTTGAGGAAGAGAGAGTGCTGGTGGTAGTGGTGGGTTGGTGAGGAGGGGGGGGGGGAGTGGCTGGAGAAGGGGGAAAAGGGGAGAGGTTGGGGGGGGGGGGGGGGGGGTTTCCAGATCGTTCGCTCAGACAGGAACTCTGGTAGCTCGATGGACGTATGCCACTGCTCGCTGGCGGTTCTCCACAGGGGCGTACAGCCTCTCCCTCGCCGCTGTGTCAGCGACCCCAGTTTCTGCTCTCAGATTCTGCAGGTCTCATGACAGCTAGCCCTGCAGGAAGTGCTCCACCGGGAACACGGTGGAAGGGCGGAAACTCTCGCTCGTTCACCGGGAATTGTATTGCTTTGTGGGGGGTTTACATGTCTAGGTCTGTGCCTCTAAGCCAGGAAGGGCATGGCAGCTAGGCTGCACGCCGCTTTTCCCTACACTCACAGACGGCTGGGTGAGTGAACCCAGGCAACAGACATCTGGGTGAATGAACCCAGGCAACAGGCAGCTGAGTGAATGAACCCAGGCAACAGACGGCTGAGTGAGCGAACCCAGGCAACAGACAGCTGAATGAGTGAACCCAGGCAACAGACAGCTGAGTGAATGAACCCAGGCAACAGACAGCTGAGTAAATGAACCCAGGCAACAGACAGCTGAGTGAACGAACCCAGGCAACAGACAGCTGAGTGAATGAACCCAGGCAACAGACAGCTGAGTGAGTTAACCCAGGCAACAGACGGCTGAGTGAATGAACCCAGGCAACAGACAGCTGAGTGAGTGAACCCCGGCCACAGACGGCTGGATGAGTGAACCCAGGCAACAGACATCTGGGTGAATGAACCCAGGCAACAGGCAGCTGAGTGAATGAACCCAGGCAACAGGCAGCTGAGTGAATGAACCCAGGCAACAGACGGCTGAGTGAATGAACCCAGGCAAACGAGTGAGTGAATGAACCCAGGCAACAGACGGCTGAGGTAAGGCGAGCTGAGTGAACGAACCCAGGCAACAGGCAGCTGAGTGAACGAACCCAGGCAACAGGCAGCTGGGTGAATAAACCCAGGCAACAGACAGTTGAGTGAATGAACCCTGGCAACAGACGGCTGAGTGAACGAACCCAGGCAACAGGCAGCTGAGTGAACGAACCCAGGCAACAGGCAGCTGGGTGAATAAACCCAGGCAACAGACAGTTGAGTGAATGAACCCAGGCAACAGACGGCTGAGTGAACGAACCCAGGCAAAAGAGCCTGAAAGCTCACCCTGCTAGAAATTGTCGTGTGTCATCAAAAAGGCAAACCGGAGTACTCGACGGGAGTAAAAACAACAATAACAACAACAGTAAAAATCGACAAGTCAGTTCGTTATGCAAATAACATTTGTTCCCACCCGCCCCCCCCCCCCCCCCCCCCCCCGACAAAACACACCCAGTTTATACACTTAACAACAAGAACTGAAATCACAGTGCAACAGTAGTGGTCCACTTCTACAACAACAACAAAAGAGGTTGAGTTTTCAGTGATCCTTTCACTTTTTGCTAATCGCAATGGCGAGCTGTGCAGCTGGAAACATGCATTCAGCAAAAACACAGTCTCTTCAAAGGATGCTTTCTGCTTACGTATCAGCTGCAACTTATTAAAACGTTCACCTCTGGTGAGTTCTTTAAAGGAACTAGCCGTATGAAATATGTTTTGTCCAAGATGGTGGGCCTTTCTCCAACTGGTCAAAAATAAAATAAATAAAATAAAAACCACAAATCGAGAGTTTGGTGTCAAAAGCTCCGTTGGTTTTACTTTCAGCTTAGAACACTAACCGCGTAAGTAACGGTTAGCAAGACTCGCGGCAGAAAACGCACAAGTGTCACTGCTGTCCTGTCTTGCTTCTCGGTGGACGTGAGCACGCCAAGTAAGTAAACATGGTGCTTAACGTCCTCAGAAACCGTAAGGCTTATTAGGGACGGGGAGAAGGGGGGGGGAGGGGGTATGGAGGTGGGGGGAGAGGGAGATTACATACCTATCGCTACACTGTCACCACCGGAATGACTTCTGCATTAAGATGGGCAGCGATGAAAGCCATTTTAATGTTTCTGTGAGCACGCCACTTCCATGCTCGGTATTAAAGTAGGCGGTGCGTGCAACACTGGCTAGGAAGGACACTCACCGTTGCTGTGTACAGCCAGTCCTGCTAATCCTTACTCGCAAAATTGATTATATTACAGACTGGATGTAAAATAAACAGCTTTTTTTCTTCTTCTTTTTTTTTTTTTTTTTTTAAAGAATTTCATTTATGTCAAGTTTTTATTTCGATCTCCTCTACCTGTTGGACAAAACATGCTTTCAGAATTAGGCTAGTTCCTTTCACAAATGCACGTGAAAACTGCGTCAGAAATCATTTGCACTTTCTGTTCGTGTCACAGATACAATCGGTAGTGTAAATATATGTGTGACTAGTTCATCTACAATTGCTCTGAATATGTATAGCTTGTCAACACGCTTGGGTGGTGGTGGTGGGGGGGGGGGGGGGGGGGACTGTATAAAAACACTATTATGTGCGTTTGTTTAAATATCGAGTAACACTTACCGACCAACGTTGCAGTAGTATGGTAATAATCAACACTAACAAGAACATCAAACACCAGCACAGCAAACATTCCCAACATCGGAACTGCTCTCGTAGGTACACACCACACTCGATTACAGTTAGGTGACGTCATACAGTGGCCAAGAGTTTCAAAGAGCAAAGCAAACCAAAAAAAACAGCTCCTAAAAAAAAGTTTAAAAAAATATATTAAAAAAACACACACATCTGAAACAAGAATGACTACTAGCGTTCTAAAACCAGATCCAAACACACAAAAGGTTCAAAGGAATGCTATTTATTACGACAAAAGCGTTTTTGTCCTAATAAATAGCGTCCTTTTGAACCTTTTATGTGTTTGGATCTCAGCTCATGCCAATAAACTAATTCACACCTGCAACGGTACCCTGCCAGCCGGATCCCAGGGATGGTGTAGCTGCTAGTTCCCAAAGCTGCCCCACTTGGCCGTTACCCACTAACATAGCAGCCGTATGAGTAAGTGAATCGAACAGTTTAGTACCCTTTTATTTGCACGGCTGAATAGTTAGTAACTGGACTTCACCAATTTGTTAACCGAACTGGGTCATCTCAGGGCGATCGAACTCGGTCACAAGCACATATAAACATTTCCAAACTCCTTTCTCTAGTCAAATCCGCAAGAGCAATCCACAAACAAATTAACATAAAACAAAACATAGGTATACAAACATCAAACATCATTTTTTGAGTTAGACAGTTGGTTAGTCACTGGGTTTCAACCGCACAGGGTCACATCAGGAGAATCAAACTGTCATAAGCAAAAGCAAATTCCAAACGTTCTTCTCATATGTAAATCCTTTCTCAAGTCTGACAATCAAAGTGTCATATGCAAAAGCACATTCCAAAACTTCTTCTCATATGTAAATCCTTTCTAAAGTCAGTCTACAAAATCAATCCCTACACAAACATAAAACATAACTTACATACCCAAACATCCGTTAATAATAACAATAATAATATAACACATATAACATATGTATAATGACGCTGGGCAGAAAACGAAATGCGGAAGAAACTAAAGAAATTAATGAATACCAAACCAACGAGTAAGATTTGTGGAGACGGTTACTACACTGCGTTCAGTTACAGCAATAAGAAAGTCTGTGCATAGATAATTGGCCTCAGCATGCCAGTTCATTAAGTTAGACAGTGATGACAGAGCAAAATGGAGATGTTCTGAAAAAAATCCACACACATAATTGTTCAATGCCTGTCAGCAGCACTACAAGAACAGAACATTACATGGAGACTAATTCACACCCATTTCTGATAATAAAAAAAAATCCCCTTTTTTTTTTCCAAGGCCATTTCCATTTTTTTAATGCATTTTTTATTGCATTTTCGTTGTTTTTATTTATTCAGTTTTGGGACATTCTCCATATCATATCATATCATATATATATATAATTACTATTATTACCACATACATCAAAAAAGTACCATCCAAACAACATTGTAACTCTCAAAACCATTGTAACAAAAATCTGAAACAAGAATGACAGCTAGCATTCTAAAACAAGATCCAAACACATAAAAGATTCTAAAGAATGCTGGACATGAAAACAACATAGCTCCACCAAAAAGAGATAAGTGCTTTAGCTTTTCACTTCATTTTTCATCGTTTTTGACCATTTACCTGTTGCTTAAGTGACATTTTGTAGCTTCACAAAGGGGGATTACCCTGAAAATTTGCTGGTTTGGTCTTGTCTTGTCCTTATAAATAGCGTTCTTTTGAACCTTTTATGTTTAGATCCCATTCTAAATTCTTTTGAACCATTATGTGTTTGGATCCCATTCTAAAGAATCTGTGGGCGGACTGATTAATTAGGTGTTCACAGTTCACCGGTCATGCATGCTGCACACACTGGTAGTCAAGACAAAAACATGTAGAGGTATTCGTGGGTTTGTCCTTTCATTGGCTCAGCCTCTCTTATGAACAGGATAATCTTCTCCCCTTCAGACCAATGGAGTAATTAGCTATCTATACATCCACACAGTGGCTGGAGGGGGGGGGGGGGGGAGAGGCGGGAATTTCATTGTACGTTTTCCACAGTTGGCACACTTTTTTCCTCTCTCTCTCTCAAACTCCATGAACATCACCGGGTACTTGCTCACCGTGGCGACAATCAGACAGTAAATGGTCACAATTCAAAATATGTTTCATCATTTTCTTTCCGAACTATACATCACTTGTCAAAGGTAACTTTGCCAAAAGGTTGCACACTGTCCAAGTTTTTCAAAACAAAACAAAAAGCGTTCACATTTTCACTTGTTTGAGAGAGAGAGAGAGGGAGTGTCTGTGTGTGTGTGTGTGTGTGTTGTCGCGTAAGTGTGTGCGTGCGTGTGTGCATGTGTGTGTGTGTGTGTGTGTTTGTGTGTGTGTATGAAGAAAAACAAAAAAATCTTCAGTTGCAACTGGGTAAATGTTGTTGGGCAAAACAGTCTCCAGCAGATGTATTCATGTTCCAATCAGTCAGATGCACTTTCATCCTTAATTTCCAGGACACAAAGTGTTAAAATATTCTTTTTAAAGGCGTGCTTACTGGCCTGGTGTCTTATGGACCAGCTGAGCAGAGTAGCAATAAGCTGCGTTTGAGGTGTGCTTCTGATTTTGTACATCACGTTGTTCGTTCTACAGCCAGCTTGGGCCATGCCCATTGCATCACTGGGAATCAAGTACAGTTGAACACTCAAACAAAGTAAAGGCAACAAGTTTCTCATGCATGAGTGTCCATTATTACTATTCTCTTGTGAGGTGGCGCTTTCAGTAATAATACCATCTTCCAGTAATAAGATCAAGCAGTCCAAGAAAAAGGTTTTTTAACTGAAAATGTAAATCCATTGGTGGCACTTGGGAGAAACAGCTGAATTTAAATATTTGGTAGAATGCATTTTTTTTTTTCTCCCTCAGATTCTGGACAGCCTTCATCAATAAATTCAAAACGCACTATTCTGTTTCATTTAAGTGCACAATGAACATACATAATAACATTGCATACATCAATGAATTGACAAGAGGAGTAAATGCTCAGCAGACCCGCATCTAAAAGAGAAAAACAGTGGACAATAAGAAAAGAAAAGAAAGGAGTCATGTGAGAAAATCGTCAAAACACCTCCACAGTTGGCACCCAGCTGCTTGGACACAATGGCAGTGGAAACTGCATATAATATGCATGTACATGTGAGCATGCAGGTAAACAGCTGTGCACACAAAATCTCACCTCCCTCCAGTGACCCTTCAAACTGCAGAGGGGGGACGAAAATGAGTGAAAACTATAATTATACAAAAACACCAGCTCAGCAGGGTTACTCAAGGTAACTCAATCACAAAAAGAACACACACACACAAAAGGAAACATCTGCTAAGGGTATGATATGAACAAGATATACTGCTCACACAAACATAAATATCACATTAACTTTGTTTGGTTTACTTCCACAACTGGACAGACCAAAAAAAAATCTATGACCCGACAGAACATTGCTTGTGCTTTGTAAACCTGTACTCACAATACAGTGCAACGTTACTGTCTCCATGCAGAATGTTACTTACTGTAACACGATTGTGAAAAAAGAACCATCGACAGTCCTCTCTTTTTTGAATTTATTTTATTTCAATAACTTTTGCTGATATTTTTGTTTTGCAACCTGTCAGTCATAAGGTGACTGTATTGTTATATATTTCTTGTCATATATATTTCTTGTCACAAAACCCAGTGTGTGAGATCAAGACTAAATCATAACATATCACATTTCAAACATCATTAATGACATCAACCCCCCCCCCAATCAACCCCCACCCCCCCAACCAACCCATCCTCCCTCCGCCAAACTGGATAGAGCTTAACATTATGCAAAGTTTACTAAATTTCATTGAGACAGTAAGTGTCGATGAAAAGGCCTGCATTTTGTTTTTATGTCATTCAAAAACAGGTCCAATATATCCTCTAATTAAATGCTATGGTCTTAAAAAGACATTATGTAGGTTACCATGGTAATAACTTTGGGACAAAACTCAATTTCCAGTTTTATCTTTTCAACACTGCTGTGATCTTAATCACGTCAATGTCATCAGAACCAGTACAAATATAAAAAGTTATAAGCTTTTAAAATTTGAAAGATCTTGCTGTAACATTGCTGGGGGAAAAGAAGGGAAAAGAAAACGAAGCTATGACTTTCATACAAGCAAGAAACATGCCAAATTGGCAGAACATCATTATGTGCGTTATCTTCATGTGCATAGCAAACAAATTTAATTCCAAGTGGACAATATTCTAAAGAGAGAGAAAAAAGTGTCACAAACAGCAACAGGGCTTTGAATGCCAACATAAATATTAAAATAAAACCTTTCTTCAGCAAATTAAATTAAATCACAGTCTTACAGAATCTGACCAAAAACACTAAACAAAAAAAAGCAGAACTGTTCAAGTATTGTAAAGACCAGACCACAGCTTGAGATATCACCTACACAGAAACACACACACGTGTATAAATATTAATATACATGATGTGACAAAATAATGTCTATCATAAATTTTGCCAAGCCCTCTCCCACCCCACACCCTCCACCCTCAAAAAAAATAAAATGGAGAGGTGGGGTTGAAGAGGAAGGAAAAGAAAAACGTGAAAAGAACCAAACTGCTAAATAAACTCTCTAGTCCTTCAAAAGGCGATGTTGATACAGACACTAAAACAATGCCCCTGTCCCTAATAGTTCTTATGGTCTCTGTGGATGCAAAGCAGCGCTGAACATTAAACAGACACTAGAAAGTAAAAAGGTGTGGAGAGAGAGAGAGATACACAAAACTCTGCACACGTACATGATGGAGTTTTTAAAAACCCAAACGAGTGTTAATTCCAACTAAGGGGTCAAAAAGCCCTGGGAATGGAATCCTATCTTCGTTGCTGGGTTAGTTTTTTTCCACTTAACCCAGTGGAGCTGAGGCTTGATTCCACTGCATAACTCACACATTTTTCATTTGCATGCTGGAACTGTTCTCGTCTTTAGCGCATAGATGCTTTTTTTTTGCTTTTTTGCTTTTTTCTTCTTCTTTTTCACTCAACTCAAGGAATCACCAATCAAGAACACATCATATTTTTCAAGTGTGTGATCATGACAGAGGCCTGCAATTCTAAGACTGACCAAATGGGCAAGACAACTATAAAAAAAAAAAGTTTTTTTAAATCACAAATCTGGCACTAAAAGAGAGTCACAATAACAGCTGCTCCACCTGCAAATTCAGTCAACTCTGGCCATTGTCACACAAAACATAACTGCAAGCACCAGAAGGAAACAAAACCAAAGTAAAAATAATAATAAGGCAAAACAACTGACCAACAAATGCCATACAATTAAGATAATGTAAATTGCACATACAAAAATGGCATACCCATAAAAAACTAAAATATGGCACATACTAAAATGACAACAAAAAAGGCTCATCTGTTAAATTTCATTGAAGATCTAAATTTCATATTTAACAACAACAAAAAAGAACCTAACAAAACAACAGAATTTTCACATTTAACTCCCTTGTAGTAAAAACATACATTGTCCCACCTGCCAAAGTCTAGAACGAGGAACTGTTCAAAGTTTTTCCTCCATCCACAATAGTCTAAGCACATAATTCATATAGCTGTACTTGCAGTCAGGATATATATGCACTTTTTTTCTCTTCATCATCTTTCAGTAAGAGAAGGCATAAGAGCCAGTGGCAAGGGAACACAAATTTAATGCATGATAGTATCAGAATAATCAAAATGATGACTGTCGCTCACTCATTATGGAAGAATGAATTCCTTGACCACTCCACAGCATCAAAATGGACACCTTGGCAATGACGCAGAGGAAATATCAGAAGCTGAGGTGGGGGTGGCAAAAGTACACGCCACAACTCATCACAGTGATGGGTAAGTTTAAGTCAAAGCCTACTGAAAACGATGTTAACTTTCCAGCCATGGAGCTATGGTGCCATTGTAGTATGTGCCATTTTTGAATGTCTGTTTTTCGTGCCTCCTGCCCTGATCACACTACTGTCTACGTCTAACACAGCAAAACCTCTTTTTACAGTTTTCTACATTGTCAGCCACTGTCTCGGTGAAACACTTTTGTCATACATTGCAGTCAAACTATTCAAACAGCAGTGCACCCATTGGGTAGCTCACAAATTTCAAGAGCTAGCAAACTTGGTCAGATTTCTTTGAACTATCCCAACACAAAACACAAATAAATATTCATCACTGGATCAACACAGCAGAAACCAAGCACACACGAAAAAGGATGTTTATGTGCTAAATCAGCATTAAACAATTAAACATGCACTACCTAAAGTTCCTTCTTCTTCAGCTCATGTTGTTTTCGGGTGTATGTCTGGTAGTAGAAGTTGCCAAAGAGAATGATGAGTGACACAGCATAGGCAAAGACAGCAATGGTATATCCACGTGGAAAAGCACAGTCAATGGTCAAGTTATACCCACTGTGCACTAGAAAGGCAATGAACTGCAGCTGTAAAATACACACACACACACACACACACACACACACACACACACACACACACACACACACACACACCACACACACACACATACACACACAATCACACACAGTTAGGTTTGATAGCACTATCAATCATAACAATCATTATACAGACTACTCACAAGATCAAAACCTGCATTCACATTATATACAGAGTTGGCCTAAACACTAGCTAGGCAACAAAAAGGCACAAAGTGCAGCTGCACATGGTATTTTACAATAACAAAAAAGAATTTCCTCTTATTTTCATTCTGCCAAATCGGTATTAGTAATTTTACCCACCTGTTTTCTGGTCTAAGGGAGATAACCGGCGTTTTCCTAAACTGACATTTTGTGAGCACAGCAAACATGGATTATTTCCCCTGTACCAGATTCTTCACAAATCAGTTCACATAATTCCGATTATTTTTGGAGTTTTGCAAAAAGGATTACAACGTAAGTGCTTTTTTCTTCTTCTTTCTCTTTTTTTCTTTTGCGGGGGGAGGGGGCGGTCTCCCATCACTGCACACTTAACAAACATTGCAAGTAGCTGAGCAAGAGGTATGAAGTGAGAGTGAAGGGGAGGTAGCAATAAAGCTTTGAGTTTGACTGGAATTAGCCCATTCTGTTGACAAATTGTTGTACTGCCCACATTTGGCAGGTCAAATTTATTTCAAACGCTGACCCCCAGGTCGAAAACGTGCTGAAACACACAACTGTGGAGCTAACCCAGGCTGCAGCTGAACCCATCCCAGTCGGACTGTGGTATGCATGAAAACAGTAGAATGTGAAAGCATGAAATGACACAGCATAACACCCTTAAACTCAATCGACCACGGCCAAATGTGGCAGCACCCATGCACAACATGACACAAGAAAAAAATGAACATGTGCATGCGAAAGAGAGAGACAGGAGAAGATGGACAACCCACCAGCTGTAGTCTTGTGAGGTAGCGTTTCCACCACAGATAGGGCTGCAGGTGCGGTCCTATAGCAGCCAGGGCATAGTATGTGTACATAATCACATGCACAAAGGAGTTGAGCATGCCTGGGAAGAATGCTGAAAACAGCCAAACAAATACATGCAGCATACGTGTGTGTGTGTGTGTGTGGTGTGTGTGTGTGTGTGTGTGTGTGTGTGTGGTGTGTGTGTGTGTGTGTGTGTGGTGTGTGTGTGTGTGTACGTGTGTGTGTGTGTGTGTGGTGTGGTGTGTGATTCGGTGTAGTGGTGTGTGTGTGTAGTGTGTGTGCTGCGTGCGTGCATCATTGCTGGTGTTGTGCAGTTGTGATGCTTGTGTAAGTGCGTAAGGTGTGTGTATTTGTGTATGCATGCATGCGTGCATGCATGTGCGTAGTGGGTGTGTGTGTGTGTGTGTGTGTGTGTGTGTGTGTTGTGTGTGTGTGTGTGTGTGTGTGTGTACCTGAAGGCGGAAAATAATGAAACTGAAAATAAAATGCCCTTGGACACAAAATACGACTGTGATAAAATGGCAGCAGCATCTATTTCAACTTCATCTTATTACCAAAGGAGAACTGGGTCAGCCGATTACCATATGCTACGTTGTTCATCTTTTTTAAATGATGCCATGTAAATTGTTCTGATCAATTCAAACTTTTTGAGAATGGCAAATTCACTGAAGGTTTCCACTTTCCTGTATTACTACACTTTCCTTTGTGTTTGACGCACAGGTCTATCAGGTTTCGTTTGTCAGCTGCGACACCACCAAATGTGCATTGGGAGTGCCTTATCTGTGGAAGTTTTCACTACTGAGCCAAAATTTCAGTCCCTTATAACCAGCGCATTGATTGTAGTAAAAAAAATGCAGTCCTGTAAAGTTCAAGACTATCCCAGTTGACAATACCTCTGTAACACTAACAGAACAATGGTGGTAGACAGGTAGGACTGTAATTTGTACTTACACTGCCCCCCGGCAATGTACTTGACTCCTAGCCACCAGTTCACTATCATAGAACAATGGTGGTAGACATGGAGAAAGGTGATTTGAGCAAACTTCTTCCGGCAAATGAAAAATATCTGCAACACACAAGCAAAATAACATACATACATTCATACATGGCCACATCACCAAAGAACACTACACACGGCTACAAGGATATTTATTCCCCAGTGATATTTAAACGCACGCAGGAATTTGTCTTGATGAGGTTCCGTTCATACAGGGCATTAACACGTAGACACAACGTTACATTTAGCCAGGTATAAAAGTTATAAATAAATCACGAAATAATTATATATATATATAATAAATAAATACAAATGATCCAGGCTCAGGTCTCCAACATGGTGATGTTTGGATGTATCTACGCACTGTGGCTGTTGATTTGAGGTTCCTGCTTCAAAATGCACTGCTCTTTACAATCTCTCTTCAGTTGACACCAGCAAATCGCTAAACCACACGTGACTTACAGTGTCCATGAGCTCTATCACTTTGGAGAAGAAGAACCACCAGCATACACTGGCCATCTGCAACCACCAACAACATTGAAACATTTAAACATTGTAAGAACTGTTGCTGTCTTTAACTTCTGAGTAACCCCACATTCTACATCTGCTGCCGTAAAATTGTAAAATCGAAACAAGATGCGTCACTCACTGTCTTTTATTTTAACCACATCTGAAAGTTAAAACTATGTTCCGCAGATATTTTTGGAAGGGAGATGGGGGTAGAGGTGGCAGAGGGAACAGGTTCTAACAGACATTTTTTTTTATATCCCTGATCTAGAGAGAACCAATTTCTGCCACGAGTCTTACAACAATGTTTTTTTCTCAAAGACTGTCAGGATATGGCAGGGAAGAAGAAGAAGGAGAAATTACCCGCAAGGCAAGTGGTGTGGTGGAATAGTCCACCGGCTGGCACTTGTAACTGTAGTTGGACAGGACAGAGGTCACCACAAACTGAAAATAAGCACATGCACACACAAACAAAGTTTTCAAAAAGGTGTGTACCATAATTATACAGTTATCATAACTAGAGTTCAGTGTTGTTTTATGTCCACAGAGACCATAAGGACTATTAGGGTCAGAGAGCCTGGCACAGCCAAGTTCAAGTTCAATGTTGTTTGACATCCACAGAGACCATAAGGACTATTAGGGTCAGGGAGCCTGGGACAGTGACTTCAGCTTTCACACAGCTCTGTTCTCAGAAAGTTCAAGTTCAATGTTGTTTTATGTCCACAGAGACCATAAGGACTATTAGGGTCAGGGAGCCTGGGACAGCCAAGTTCAAGTTCAATGTTGCTTTACATCCACGGAGACCATAAGGACTATTAGGGTCAGGGAGCCTGGGACGGTGACTTCAGCTTTCACACAGCTCCGTTCTCAGAAAGTTCAAGTTCAATGTTGCTTTATGTCCACAGAGACCATAAGGACTATTAGGGTCAGGGAGCCTGGGACAGCCAAGTTCAAGTTCAATGTTGCTTTACATCCACAGAGACCATAAGGACTATTAGGGTCAGGGAGCCTGGGACGGTGACTTCAGCTTTCACACAGCTCTGTTCTCAGAAAGTTCAAGTTCAATGTTGCTTTATGTCCACGGAGACCATAAGGACTATTAGGGTCAGGGAGCCTGGGACGGTGACTTCAGCTTTCACACAGCTCTGTTCTCAGCAAGTTCAATGTTGCTTTATGTCCACAGAGACCATAAGGACTATTGGCATTAGGGACAGGGAGCTTGGGACGGCCACCTCAACTTTCGCACAGCTCCTGAGCTCTGTCATAACTAGACACAACGTATAATGCTAAATAGAAAAAACACGAACATTTCTACGTTGACAAATAAAGACAGCATGAACAGCAAACAAAATGGTATGACTTTATATGAGAACCAAACTGCCCAAGTATATATATTGTGTACATTTAATTTACTAAATATCTATCACCTCATTCCCAGATGCACAATCACAGCCTACACCAAAGATCCAAAGGTGCGCTCATTAAACTGAAAACATTAGACTGTCAGACCTCATAATTATTTCAAATCTTTTCTTGGTCCCTACTTGGGTTGTCTGTTTAAACACTTCAAGGATTTCCACCACCAAGAATGCGCCATCATACGTAATTCACTGTACCTCATAAAACATGTATCCTGATAAGACGATAAGGGCGAAGTTGTAGGGGACCAAAATCCATTTCAGATTCAGTGGACTGCGGTTACGCATGATGCTAGGGCCTGTCGCCACGGCAACCAGATAAAGGATGCAGATAACGGCACTAGGTACTGGACTCTTCATCAGCAACCAGTTCTCCACACGTGGGTCTGAAAGCAGTGCAGTTAAAGATGTACACATACATGCAGTGCATTGAGGTTTGGACAGAGGAACACCCCTTAGAAAAACAACAAACTGCACCTTTCCAAACCATGAAAACAATCTCTACCTCAAACACAGCATGGCTCAGTTAAGCATACAGGTAGGCCTTACAATAAGTAGTTGTTGTTGCTGTTGTTGTTGTTGTTGTTGTTGTTGATCGCTTTTATATAGCGTTATTCTCCGCTCTCGAGCAGACTCACCGCGCTCGCATGTGTTTCTGCATAAGTGAATAGCTTTCTATAGCGCATTTTTTACTATCCACCGAAGTGGTGTACTTACAGCACTGGCATGGCTGGTGCCACATGGAACTGCTGCCATCTCAGCGCATTCTGTGTACACCATACAACCATGCACCATGTCACTTCATGCAAAGCCACATACGTAAGATGCATGCATATTTAGCTGTAACCTGCCACCTGCACTTTTGGCAGAACAACCAGGGTCTTTCACGTGCTACTGCGGTAACACGGGGGTGGGACAGATACTGAGTAGTCCCTCCACCTTTTCGCAAGCAGCCCCCAGTAAAAGGGGTGATGTTGGAGTTAGTGTTAGTCTTAGTCTTAGTGCTAGTGTTAGTGTTACTGACACCAGGCACACACCTCCCAAGGCCAGTGTTTCTCTGTAGGTCACAGTGAAATTGTTGATCAGATCCTCCATGGTGACTGTTCAGATCTGCTGACAGAAAGAAAAAAAACTTTGTGTGAGAGAAGAAGAACAGGTTAAACTTAAAAGTATAAAACTTACAAGTGGATGGAGGCCAAAAGAATGGACTAAATGGCACTGGTGTGCTCCCTACACCAGCAATTTCCAACCTTCTCTCATCTCATTGAAATCACAGCATCATCAGTCATGTGTGCCTTTGCTTGGCACATAGTGTTTCCATTTCATTGACTTCCAGGTAGAATTATGAAAATAGCATACATGTATACTATGACAGTGATAATGGTACTGTGCAATTAAAAGTCATGGATCAATTTTTTTAAAGAACAGCACAGGCATTTGTGATGAGAAGCTGACTGGAAGTAATGACCACAATAAACAGCATGACACTGAATCTGACAATAAATTTTTAATTGCTTTCAACCTAACTAAACTAAAACAAGTCAAGTGAAGATCTGTAAAACGCATGCCTCTACCTGCCCCTCATTATCATGTCAATCTTTCACATATATGGTTTTCGAACTTATTCTTCGTAAATATCTGAAACAAGAATGACTGCTAAATTTCTTCCAAGCACTGAACAGGAAAACAACACAGCTGAACCAAAAACAGGCAAGTGATTTAGCTTTTTATCTCATTTGTTTATGATTTCTCGCCATTTAACTGTTAAGTGTCATTTTGCAGCTTGATAAAGGGGACTACCCTGAAAATTTGCAGACTGTGTTTTTGTCCTAATAAATAGTGTTCTTCTGAACCTTTTACATGCTTGGATCTTATTCCTGGCAGTTGTGCAAAAGACAAAGCAAACCCACACTTCATTCGCACGGCACAAAAGTTATAATTAACGTGTATTTTCTGTGCATCACACATTCTGCACACCCTTCATCCTGAGGTGTCCCTGATCAGCTGGCAGGAAATAAAAAATAATTAAACTGCGCATAGTATGCAGACTTTGGACAACATATAATAACAGTAATATCATAAATGTCACTGTAAGTGTAATGGTATAATATTTATTGATAAATGTAACTTCTGGTGACCTGATTACATTGACTGATTGAGCAGACAACCAGTTTTTATAATAATTAATATTATCATTAAATTATTAACTATCCAAAATTATAACATTCATTTGACATGAGAGGTGTATGGGAAATCAGAGCTTGTTTCACATTTTAAGTTCTGCCAAGTGCCTGTCCCATGCATCAGCACCTTCTACAAATTGCAGGTGTACCATGTCAGTATGACTGGATCACCACCCTCAGCAAGCACCTGTCTTACTGTTAACTAACAGTTTAATGCATGTTGGAGTGTAGCATCAAAAAACATTAGTATCAGGTAGGTAGTGTTGCTTAATGTCCTCAGATGTCAGTTGACATAATAGGGACAAGCTGAGACCAATGCCGAAGCATGGTTCAATATAGCTTTACGTCCACGGAAACAAGAAGGCTCGTTAGGACGGACAGTTCAGGATGGCCACCTCGACTCTCACACAGCTCCTGAACTATGACATCAGTATCAGCTGATACCTTACCATAAATACCAAAATCACGCATGGAATTGGAAGGAAAAAGCCACCAGCACACCACATGAAGTACTACTTAATCTTCAATTCAGCCCTCCCACTCACCCCCAAAGACCACCAGAATCCAGAACTAGCATGACCAGCAGCAAGTCAGAGTTCCCATCTTAGCATCCTTCAATCAGGAGCTCAACCAATTTCCTTTCTACTTCTAACGTAATTAGTTCAGTGATTAATGCTGATGATGGCTTGATTTTATTACTATAGTATCAAGCTGTCCGCCAGGTACTACCAGTACCACTGCCAAAATAGTATAGTGGGATACTGTACACTGGAAAACGATTTTTGTTTTGTTTCGGGAAGGGGGGAGGGGGGATGCTTATTCCCTTTCGAGGCTTTTACCTAGCACATTCAATAATTTCAAGCCAAAGTCAAATGGGTGTCATTTGAACTTGAAGCACAACTTCCCGGGTTGAAAAGTTAAAGCCGATGTATGCCGACATTATATAACTTGATCAGTTCCCTTGTAATATTCGTCGGCGCAGCCACACAGCATAATTATTATCATAGTCAGCTGATTGTTCGACCAAATCCAAACGACTATGTCCTTTTCAAGTCGGTTTCTGTTTTTAGACTGCGAACGAATCAGTTATCACAACGCGACAGGTAAATCCGAATGGGTGCCACCTATCCTTTCGTTCGTTGGCCTACTTTAGTCCAGCCCGATTCATGCTGCACTGATCAGTTCTCAAAAGTGTTATACGTACTCACTGTTAAAACACTTTGACTAATCGGTAGTTTATCAGCGAAAACATTTTTTTTCTGTGCACTTACCTTTGATCCCAAGCGTTCAGGGAATGAACTCGTAGGCCCCCTCAGGAGTTATCTCCCTTGAATCGTCTGCTTGATTCAGTCCCAGCAACACAGGCACAAGATAACTAACACTTCAAAACTAGGTATTGTCGTTTCACGCAGAGTCGGCCATATGGGTCATTTCACGGTGACCACTAGTCAGATCCAACAAACAATAAATGTATGAGATCTATAAACAGGTCAAAATATAAACACCTCAGTTTTGATCTGACCACGACGACTCAGTGACACTGACCCGGGCCCGGCGGACTCGACTGACTAACGACCGAAAAGCCGCAACTGATCAGTGTTGAAGAACACCGCTGGAACACTACTGTGCGTTTGGCCGTTGACGCATGTTTTGCGTGCTTGATTGACTTCGGCAGATGGTCAATTTGCAGTCATAATATTGTCGCAGCGGGTAGCTGGTAACTGACAGGTGCCGTGATCGATGATTGTGCGCATATGACGTTGTGTATGGAGTCAATTACCGCTGATTTCATTCGCGAATGTGAACGGCATCGTTCGTCAGTTTCAAGTCAGGGTGATCGTCGTCGTCTAAACTGCTTGGCAGTAGTCACAGACGATGACAAAGCCTGTATAATAACCGTGATGCCGGGCGTTTGGGTGCGCGGCGGCGCGGCGAGCGCGTGCCAGTGGCGTGTGTATGCCGGCACGGTTTGTCAGTCACTGCCGGTGTGTGCGGTCATGTGTGTGTGTGTGTGTGTGTGTGTGTGTGTGTGTGTGTGTGTGTGTGTGTGTGTGTGTGTGTGTGTGTGTGTGTGTGTGTGTGTGTGTGTGTGTGTGTGTGTGTGTGTGTGTGTGTGTGTGTGTGTGTGTGTGTGTGTGTGTGTGTGTGTGTGTGTGTGTGTGTGTGTGTGTGTTGTGTGTGTGGTGTGTGTGTGTGTGTGGTGTGTGTGTGTGTGTGTGTGTGTGTGTGTGTGTGTGTGTGTGTGTGTGTGTGTGTGTGTGTGTGTGTGTGTGTGTGTGTGTGTGGTGTCAGGTGTGTGTGTGCGTGTGTGTGTGTCACAGTGTGTGTGTGCGTGTGTGTGTGTCACATGTGTGTGTGTGTGTGTGGTGTGAGCGAGAGAGAGAGAGAGAGAGAGAGAGAGAGAGAGAGAGAGAGAGAGAGAGAGAGAGAGAGAGAGAATGAAGAGTGTGGGGAGGGGGGGGGGGGGAGAAGAGAGAGGAAGAGACAGAGAGAGCGCTCACACGGCGCACTGAATCGATAGGTTACAATGCCTTATCAGGGGCGAGGCTTTTGTTGTAAGCCCCCTATAATCTCATTGTTGGTGAGAGTGCTGGCCTATTACAGTGTAGTGCCAACTTTGGTTTGTCAGTGACTGCTGTATGATGATTGCTGAATCATCTGAATTCAGATTGCTGTATAATGATTGCCGAATCTGAATTCAGATTGCTGTATGATGATTGCTGAATCTGAATACAGACTGCTGTATGATTGCTGAATCTGAATTCGGATTGCTGTATGGTGATTGCTGAATCTGAAATCAGACTGCTGTATGATTGCTGAATCTGAATTCAGACTGCTGTATTATGATAGCTGTCTGATCCGTTTTAAGCTAGTCCCAACATTTTAGTTCACGTGCCGTGTGTCGATGCCTTTTTTTCTTTTCTTTTCTTCTTCTTCTTCTTCTTTTTTGCCATGGCTGACTTAGTTTAGCCGCTTGACTTGGCCCATTAGTTTCAGGAAATATCGCTCACAAGACCGGAACATTCTTTCAACTGAACCCATTGTTCAAACGGCAATTCTTTAGTCAGTCTGGTTCCCGGTAGCTCATAGGATAATTATACTGAAAGTCTTTGACTACCGATAAGAATTTTACCACAGGCCCTCCTGGATGTTCTGTGATTCAATGTCATGATGTGGAAATTTCTGAATACCTTGTCGGATGGTAAGTAAGTAAATATTTTGCTTTACGTCCACAGATGCGAGGTGGCTTATTAGGGACGAGGACGAGAAGGGGGGGGGGGGGGGGGGGGGGGGGGGGGGGGGGGGGGGAGGGGGGGGGGGGGGGGAGGGGAGGAGAGAGAGAAAGAGTGAAGGCTCAACCGCGCGCTTCGACCCGAAAGACCGAGGAGGCCGTGGACCGTCGCCAGAACAACACAAAATTAATGTTAAGGCAATGTCCCCTCGCCATTGTACTAATATCAGTACCCAGTTTCTGCTACAGTCAGTGTGTGTGTGTGTGTGTGCGCGTGCGCGCGTGCGTGCGTGCGTGCGTGCGTGTGTGTGCGCGTGCGTGCGTGCGTGCGTGCGTGCGTGCGTGCGTGCGTGCGTGCGTGCGTGCGTGTGTGTGTGTGTGTGTGTGTAGTGCGTTACTTTATGTAAATTGTTTTGGTAGGACTATGCTCTACATGTGTATAGAATATCATATGTAGGTTAATATGTATCATGTGAGCGCTCAGGGCGTTGATGAGCGCATGATAAATGTACATTATTATTATTATTATTATTATTATTATTGCGTAGCAACTGGTGTACCACACAATTGCTGTTTCAACTGTTGTGCGGAGCAGAGCCAAAAGGACAATGTCCGTAGCACTGCTGGTGAGTAACAACTAAAGCAAAAGAAGTCCAACTTTCTGAACCCAGCTCCACCTCCCTGCTCTTGATCTCTTCTGGGCTCTCTTGAGGGTCCAGCACCACCTCCTCCTCTTGATCTCGCCTGGACCCGCAAATGAAAGTCTAACTTCTTCGTGAGAGTCCAGCTCACCTCCCTCCTCTTGATCTTGCCTGGACTCTGTGTCGGATGGTGTGTCACTCATGTTTATATACGCGCTTAGGGATGTAAGGAAGCCGCACACAAGTTCACATTATTATTATTATTATTAGTAGTAGTAGTAGTAGTAGTAGTAGTAGTAAGTATAGTAGAGAAGAAAAGTAGTAGTATTTGAGTAGTAGTGTAGTAGTAGTAGTAGTATAGTGTGTAGATGAGTGTGTAGAGTATAGGTGTTTAGTGTGAGTAGTATTATATTATAGTTAGTAGTAGTAGTATGTAGTAGTAGTTATAGTATATAGTAGTAGTTAGTAGTAGTAGTAGTAGTAGAGTAGTAGTATATAGAGAGTGTAGTGTAGAGTAGTAGTAGTAGTGTAGTAGTAGTGTAGTAGTAGTAGTAGTAGTAGAGTAGTAGTAGTAGTAGTAGTAGTAGTAGTAGTAGTAGTAGTAGTAGTAGTAGTAGTAGTAGTAGTAGTAGTAGTAGTAGTAGTAGCAGCAGCAGTAGCAGTAGTAGTAGTGTTGTTATAGTAGTTATGGAATTATCGTTGGCTAATATCAAACTGTGCAGCCACGTGCGTGTTCATTTTTTTTTTATGCAGCCATGTGCATGGTCAATTTCTAGTTGTGCAACTGTCTGCAGGGTCAGTTTGTTGTGCAACCATGTGCGTGGTCAATTTGTTTTTATGCAAGCATGTGCATAGTCAATTTGTTGTTGTGCAACCATGTGCATGGTCAATTGTCGTTGTGCAAACATGTGCATTGTCATTTTGTTATACCATGAGCATGGACAATTGGTTGTTGTACAACCATGTGCATGGTCAATTAGTTGTTGTGCAACCATGTGCATGTTAAATTTGTTCTGCAACCATGTGCATTGTCATTTTGTTATACCATGAGCATGGACAATTGGTTGTTGTGCAACCATGTGCATGGTCAATTGTCGTTGTGCAACCATGTGCATTGTCATTTTGTTATACCATGAGCATGGACAATTCGTTGTTGTACAACCATGTGCATTGTCAATTTGTTGTTGTGCAACTACGTGCATGGACAACATGTGGTTGTACAACCATGTGCATTGTCAATTTGTTGTTGTGCAACCACGTGCATGGACAATATGTTGTTGTACAACCATGTGCATTGTCAATTTGATGTTGTGCAACCATGTGTATTGTCAGTTGTGAATTAATGTTCAATTTATTGTTGTTCAACAATGGGCTAGGACAATTTGTTGTTGTGCAACCATGTGCATGGACAATTTGTTTTTGTGCAACCATGCGCATGTTCAATTTTTTTATTGTGTAACCATTTGCTGTAGTGCAACCATGAACGATGCCAACATTTGCGACACACACTCTTACCTCAGTTAAACCATACTGGAAACGATCAATCTCGACTCTATTCAGTAAATAATAAACATCGCAATCTTAAATGAGAGAGAGAGAGAGAGAGAGAGAGAGAGAGAGAGAGAGAGAGAGAGAGAGAGAGAGAGAGAGAGAGAGAGAGAGCAAAGCCAGGTCAACACTGTTCGGGTAATCTTTATATTTTTATTAGTCATATGAAAAAAACACGACTCAAAGCAATACACGACTGCCTAGAAATTGTCACATTATACAAACAACGGTCACAAAGGATAGGGGAAAATCAATACTGTAAATGCAACGTGGGCTTAATAGTACCGCGTCATTCTCATTGGAAATTTGTAATTAAACAAAACGAAATTTGGACAGCGGCGTCACATCGACAAAGATTTTGGACACACTTTCTCGTATTGGCTACAGCATTAAGCAATCCAACAATGAGCACACGCTCACATCGACTGATAAAGACCTGCAACAATTATTCATCTACTGGGCAACGAACACAGCTTCAGGCCAGAATAGATAAACGGCATGCATTCTGACACTCGTTGTCCAGCTATTCCACAATGAACACAGACACACATCGGTGAAAACCTGCAACACGCATCGATCATCTACAACTGAACAATGAACACAGATTCACGCCAACAAAGATTTGTTTATGGCTAACGACACATATTCTCACGGAAAGACTCCAGCTTTCCCACTAAGAACGCAGACACACATCGGCAAAGACATGCAGCACGCTTCGGCAAAGACATGCAACACGCTTCTAACACACAGTTATCATCTACTGAACAAAGAATACAGATTCACACTAACAAAGATTGTTTGCGGTTGGCGACACGTATTCTCAAGGAAAGACTCCAGCTTTCCCACTAAGAACACAGACAAACATCGGCGAAGACATGCAACACGCTTCTAACACATGGCTACCATCTACTAAACAATGAACACAGATTCACGCCATCAATTAGCGACGCGCATTATCACATAAATTTCCCAGCTATCTACCTAAGAACACAGACACACTTCGACAAAGACACGCAACACGCATTCACATGCTGAACAATGAACACAGGTAGTTTACGCCAACCATTAGCTACATTGACTTTCATGCAAAGTCGCTAGCTGTGAACACAGAAACATATCGACAACACACAGTAACCGGCAACTGAACAATGAACACAGATTCATGCCAGCAAAGATTATAGCGACACGCATTCTCACACAAACTGTGCAATGTCCCGCAGTGAACACTGACACACATCGGCGGAGATTTGCAACACGCAATCTCGCATACATTATGCAAATCCTGCAACGAACACACACACACACTAACTAAATTTTTAAAAATAAGCAACAATCATGTTCAGTACAAAACTGAATGTGCGCCTGCAGATAGCGAGGCCACACTCAGCGAACTTGTTTTAAAGAAAACCCTTTCAACTGAAGGTGTGTACTTTCTGGGGCTCCTTTCCGCGGTACGATCTCAATATATATCCTTCTGCTTTTAAACATCCAATGAAATCTTAGCAGCTTGGGAATGTCTTCCGTTGACACAATTTGCTCATCCCCTTCATATCAGTCAAAATTAGTTCATCATATATGCAACCTCTTTCAGTCGTAAATCCTATGTCTGGCGTGCCTGTTCAAGGAACGCAAGTATGATGTGGTCATAAAATACTATGTGCGTACAATCTTTCCTGATTAAGACTCGTAAGTGGCATGAAACATTTCAGTTGTGGAATCAGTTCACACACACACACACACACACACACACACACACACACACACACACACACACACACACGCACGCACACACAATTTTTTTAAATAATCATAATTACAGTCAACAACATTAACAGCAACAACAACAACTAAAACAAAAATGATATCCTATTAATCAAAACAACACGGGACATGAACCATTAAACATACGCACGCGGGCGCACACACACACACACACACACACACACACACACACACACACACACACACACACACACACACACACGCACACACGCACGCACGCACGCACGCACACTACCTTAGTCTTAAAATTCACAGTTGAAACAGCACAACAGTTCTCCGCAGATCACGCCACGTTATCAATGATATGGCGTCACAAACACGATGAACCATACTTCTCAACTCGTATACAACTCTTTTCCATGTATGCAACACACACACACACACACACACACACACACACACACACACACACACACACACACACACACACACACACACATACGTGGACATATATCAACAACGCTCTGCGTCAGCAAACGTAATCAAACGTAAAAATATTGAGATCGCATGGAAGGCTGAACAAAAAATAGAAATCCCAAATAAAACTAAAAAACGATAATGTGGATTGTATGTGTGGGGGTAGGTTGTAAAGGTTGGGGCGATCATGGTGGTCACCAAAAAAAAAAAAAAAAACGACTTTGAAAGAAAGCAAGAAGAGCAATTGCTCACTGGACTCACATTCAACAAAGGGGGGGAATACAACTTTCACGATTTTCCCCCTCTCATTTTCATGGCCACGAAAACGGCATTGGCCCCCGTTTTAGCTTTTAAAATTTCAAACAGAAGTTAATAATAAAGTACAGTTTTACAGCAGCATCCATAGTTTACTAAGGTTGAAGTATTCTGCTGGGGCAAAAAATGCGTCGAATGGCAGGCTCCCATGCGAAAGAAAGGTCACCGAAACTAGCATGGAATGAGAAAGCACAATGGGAGTTGGAAAGATCTCATTGAAACTATCTCCAAGATAAGGCCATGCAGCATTCAACATCAGGAAACGAAGCAAGCACTTCTTAAATACACGCATAAGTCCAAAAGCGTCAGTTTGAGCAGGCTGGCACCTAAGCAAAAAATAACAGGGCGCTTCATTTTGACTGGAAAAGAACTTACCGAAAAAAGCAACTTGCTGTTTTACCTTTCCGACACATCCGTGACCTAAACATTGCATCTCGGTCACCGAAGTCGATATATTATGCGACTGTAAATCAAAGCGAAAGTTATCACTTTACATAATTATACAGAAAGGTAGCAAGTCAGTGACTGGATTTTAATGTCCTGTGGACTACACAGTCATCTCAGGACAATCAAATTTTGTCATCAACACATGCACGTTTCAAAACTCATCTCATACATGAACCTTTTTTTTTACAAAATCGATCCATAAACATAAAACAAAACACACAGGAATACACCAACATCAAACACAATTTTTGAACATACTTTGATCTTCTAAAGAAAAAGAAAAAAAATCAACATTTTTTTTATAAAAATCTTTTTAAATTCAAAAAGAAAGAATATAAGGCTAGGACATACTGGTATGGCTGACCGTTCTATCTGATATATTGATAAGTAAGTAACTTGATGTTTTACCCCCAGTCAACAGATTTATCAATACCAAGTTAAAGGAATGGTCAAAAAAATTACCAAATATATTGTTTCAATGTTATAGAATGCACAATGACAAATACCAGTGCCGCACATGCCGCCTACCAACTTTGCACCTCCTAGCTGCTTAACAAGAGCCATTCAAAAAAACTTTCTCTTGACGAAAAATATCGGAGATTTTTCCGGGGGGGAAAAGTCACAAGAATGGACCATCACCATTCACAAAGAAGAAGAAAAGCAAGAGGACCAGGTAGACGAGAAAAGTAGAAAAACATACCAAACGTTGTTATAACGGGATAATAAAAAACAATGTTCAAACTTTCAAGGCCGATCCCTTTCTCAAGCAGCAGACACAGTTATTCCACAAACAAACGATGAAAAAAGAAATGAAATGACTTAACTTTCAGTTGGTTCAAGTCCCGCCAAGATGAAATGGGAAACAGACACACATGCAAACTACGAGTAATGCCAACGTATGTTTATCTTTCTATTTTTTTATATATATTTTTTTGTATTTTTATTATTTACTTTTATGCCATGGGTGGCACCAAGGCGACTGAAGGAACACTCATCATTTCACAGACTCGCACGCTTTGTGAAGTGAGTCAAACATAATGTATATATCTACAGATATAATGCAAACATTTCAGAAGCATTACCGAATGAAAAACATTACAGCTAACAGCGGGTGATGGTGGTTAGTCCGCGTGTTCTCTCTCGCTAGCACCGATTCGCATTTCTTTCAAGCCTAGTACAGACGACGCCGGCGACCCTGACGACGACATCTTCTGGTCCTGTTTCTTCTTCTTGGCCTCGATGTACGAGTGCCGGTAGAAGTTGGCGAAGAGCATGAAGAGCGAGGAGGAGTAGAAGGTGGCCACCACGTTGATCCAGCGGGGGTAGCGGCACTCCACCAGCAGCGACAGCACGCAGCGAGTGTTGACGCTCAGGAACTGAATCTGCAAGTCCGTCAGAGCGGTCAGCCCAAGGCCCACCTCCCCACAAGCTACAGCTTGTTTAAACCAAGCTACGGTACACGCAGTGAGGACGAAACCGGCCCCTCAACACTTCAGTATCAGGTCCGTCAAAGCGGTCAGCCCGCGCCCCCATCTCTCCACAAGCTACAGTACACCCAGTGAGGCCCGGAACCGGCCCTCAACACCTCACAATGAAGTCCGTCAGATCAGTCAGTACTGCTATGCCCCCACATCTCCACAAGCAACAGTGTACCCAGTGAGGCCCGGCACCGCCCCCCCCCCCCCCCTCCCCCAACACAGCCAGTGAGTGGTTACAGCAAGGCCCGCAACCGGCCCCACAACAACATGCAATTTCGTCCATCAAATAAGTCAGCCCTGCCCCCAACACAAACCAGTGAGTGGTCACAATAATAATAATAATAAAAGTATTTTTAAAGCGCAAAATATTGTCCCGTGCACACACACATACACGCACGCACGCACGCACGCACGCACGCACGCACGCACGCACGCACACACACACACACACACACACACACACACACACACACACACACACACACACACAGGCACCCGCACACACAAGCATTCTGACTATACAAAGCTAAATATACACAGCCCGAAACCGGCCAGACAACACCACTCAAGTCCCTCCCTGCCCCCCCCCTCCCCCCTTTCCCTCCCCAACATCCCCTTTAGAGCCCAGGAACAATGTGAAGCGGGAGGTGGCGCTAGGCGGAGCTGGACGGACTGTCGTGCTGCTGATTTGTTCAACAGCTGGTTGTACGGACTCTGTCTTTGGGACTTTGTTCCGCCCAGCAAGCTGCCAAGTACGCAAGCTGCTTCGCAATGGCGAGGCCCCCCACCACCCTGATGTCCTACGACATATCTGGGTCAAATAAGAAGCTCGTAAACAAACTAACTTTGCTAAAAAAAAATATATATATAAAAAAGTTTGGCTGCATGACGAACTGATTCCGCAAAGTCAGCTTATTTTGAATCTACGAGCGGTCGGTGCTGGTTGGTTGAGTATTGCTTTACGTCCAAGTAAGTAAGCAAACATGGTGTTTAACGTCCACAGAAACCATGTGGCTTTACGTCCACAGAAACCGTAGGCTTATTAGGGACGGGAGCCCAGGACGGCCACCTCGACTTTCACACAGCTCCTGAGCTCTGAATCTACGAGCGTTCGGTGCGCTTGGGGCGAGGTATTCATAAGGACCCGATCCCCTCACTCCCGCACCCCCCCACCCCGCACCCCCACCCCTAGGCCGTATGTGGTCTCTGTGGGCGTTAAGCCCTCCAATTCGCCCCCCCCCCGACTCTTCCCACCCCATCCCGGTATTCCACGTGAACAAGACACAGGGAACGCCCTTCACTGTATTAGAAACTGACCCTGCACTGCCACAGCACAGGGTCACGTCTTAACGAGTTCATCACACACGTCATTCCCAGTCCCAACACAGAGTTCAGGAGCTGTGTGAAAGTTGAGGTGGCCGTCCTGGGCCCCCGTCCCTAATGAGCCTACGGTTTCTGTGGACGTAAAGCAACACTCAACCAAGTGCCAACAGTCACCACAATTATACTGATAGCAATACTAGTAACGGTCAGTGAATAAACAAATACACTACCATTTGCAACTTGGTGAGGTATTTCTTCCACCACAGGTACTTCTGCACCTGGGGTCCCATGGCCGACAACGCGTAGTACGTGTACATGAACACGTGCACTAGAACGTTGAAGCCCCCGGCGTAGAACTCTGCACACACAGAAATACACACGTGGTAATATTCACTGTTCTTATGTCCCATGACCGACAACGCTTAGTACGTGTACATAAATGTTCACTATAGAACGCTGAAGGCCCCGGCGTAGAACTCTACACACACACACACACACACACACACACACACACACACACACACACACACACACACACACACACACACACACACGCACGCGCGCAAATACACACGTGATAATAATACTCATAGATACTCAATGTCCCATGACCGACAACGCGTAGTACGCGCATTTGAACACGTGCACAAAAATGCTGAAACCCTGGGGGCAGAATTCCGCACACACTCACACGCACGCAGGCACGCACACACACACACACACACACACACACACACACACACACACACACACACACACACACACACACACACACACACACACAATAAACACATGATAATATTCACTATTCTTAACGTGTCCGTTGACCGACAACGCGTAGTACACGTGCACAAAAATGCTAAAACCCTAGCGTAGAATTCTGCATACATATCACGTGATAATATTCACTATTATTAATGTCCCGGCATACCAGACAACACGTAGAACGTGTTCACACGGGCACGCGCACTGCGGAGTTGAATTCTGCAGAAGCAAATCTCCACTTGCTAATATTCACTATTTTCAGTGTCCCATGACCGACAACGCGTAGAATATGTACACGCGAGCACGTGCACTCCCGCCGTTGAATTCTGCCCAAGTAAATCTCCACCTGATAATATTGACTATTTTCAAAATTTACTATTTTCAAAATCCCATGACAGGCAACGCGTAGAATACGTACACGCGAGCACGTGCACTCCCGCCGTTGAATTCTGCCCAAGTAAATCTCCACCTGATAATATTGACTATTTTCAAAATTTACTATTTTCAAAATCCCATGACAGGCAACGCGTAGAATATGTACACGCGAGCACGTGCACTCCCGGCGTCGAATTCTGCAGAAGCAAATCTCCACCTGATAATATCCAGTATTTTCAATGTCCCATGACCGGCACCGCGTAGTATGTGCACGTGAGCACGTGCAGTCCCTGGCGCCGAGTTCCGCACACATAAAAATATCCACTCGACAATAATCACCATTTTAATGTCCCCGAACAACATCGTGTAGTAGTTTGCATGAGCACATGCACTAGCATTCTGAGACCTCTGGCGTAGAATTATGCACACATAAATTTCCCGGCATGAGATGGTAATCACCATTGTTAATACCCCATGATCAATACCGCTAAGTATGTGTACATGATGAGCCACGTGCACTGTCAAACTCAAAGTACAAACGTAGAATTTTGCACAACAATATCAACACAAGAAGAAGAAATCGTTACCATTTATAACTCGCCTTGCCTTAGTTAGACACAAATCCCCATGCGCCAGCCACATACACACAAACACACTGTCACACACACACACACACACACACACACACACACACACACACACACACACACACACACACACACACACACGCGCACACACATGCATAAAACACAAAAACTGCCGACGTCGTGCCGATTTCATGAAACTTGCAAGCACGTGCATTCCCGACATGCGTGAAGATACGTACAAACACACACACACACACACACACACACACACACGAGACAGTCATGGCAGTACATGAAAACGAGAGTAGCCTATTATTATGCACAGGAAGTAAGCAAAGCAATAACGTTGGTAACGTACTTTCTCCGCCCGGTACGTATCTGGCGACGTACCAACAGATGATGGCCATGGTGGAGTGATGGTACACGTGCAGGAACGTCAACTGTCCGTTCTTCTTTCTCAGGATGAAGAAGATCTGAGACGGAAAAGATCCAAATGAACGCCCAGATTATTTCCCTCGTGTCTTTGCGCTGGAATTGGGGTCAGAACTTCTCACTCGTTCAGACTTCTTTTGTTGTTATTGTTATTGTTGAATGTGTGGATCACTTTCGTAATTATTCGCAATGATACAAACTCCAAACACGTTAGAATGGAAACTAGAACACAGAAACAAAGAAAGGATCCAAAACAAAATAAAACTGAACAAAAAGGGATCAGAGGATCAGACAGTAAAAAGTAAGGAATGAGCGAATACCAAGAAA
>JABMCL010000047.1:695000-730000 GCA_018857735.1 Alviniconcha marisindica
GGGGGGTAGAAGGGTCGTCATTTAAAGAACGAGCCTTCTCATAACCGGTTTTGAGAACAAAACTGGTTTTGTCCGACAGGTAGTAGAGATTATACTCCCACCCCCCACCCCCCACCCCACCCCCCAGGTTGGATTCATTTGAAGAATAAACCCTCTCAAAACAGGTTTTGTTCCACAGTTAGCAGAGTTCCAAATAAAACGTGCTAATGAAGAGTTTATTTTCGGATGTCCTGGTGAAACACCGCCAAGGGTGGTGGTAAGCCTGTCACACCAGGCGGCGCCTCTTCCAAGTTTGGCACGAGGGAAGCGGGCTCTCGTCGCTCGGCCGGTGGGAAGCTGTGAGGCCAGCTGCGGCACTTCAGGGCGTTTTGTACGGCCAGTCCCGCTAATCGTCACTCACGAAAGTCGGTTTCTAAATTCAAAATGAGATCAAAGGGGCATTTTAAAACAAAATCCTCTCTCTCTCTCGCTCTCTCTCTGGGGGAAAAGAAAAGAAAAAGAAAAACCCCCAGTGAATTCAGGTCTCGGTGTCTTTTTTAGTCTATGTGTGACGTCAAAGGCGCTAATTGTCGATTCCACTCAAGCGACCAAGTGCTCATTTCGTTCAAGATTCATCAGCCTATGTCGTATTTGTTTCTCAACCGAAATTCTTATTTTGTGCCATTTTGCTGTCAGCGATGTGATCTGCCTGTTTGTCTGTCTTCTTCGTCTTCTTCTGAGACCAGATTTGAGAGAACAGACTTCAAACAGTGCGATATTGATGTTAGTCCAAACTGAATCAACTGAATCATCAATACCCGTGGACAGAAATACTAATCGACAGAAACGCTTGCTTCCAGTCCACGTGGTTTATTTTGGCACGTGCACGCGCACATTATGCTCGAGCTACAGTTCTAAATTTGTATGCAAATGTTAGGGCTGTGTCCATTCAGCCGCATTTCGCATTCCGATCAGGTCATAATTATTTTCAATCAGATCATGTCCGTAGCTGCACCAACTGACGGTTTTGCCTTTTTTCTTTCTTTCTTTCTCTTCTTCTTCTTCGTCTTTAACTGTGCTGCTAGCTTCTGACCTGATGTATTTGTTGATGATCGCTTTGATATAGCGCTATTCTCCGCTCTCGAGCAGACTCACTGCGCTCGCATGTGATTCTGCATGAGTGAATATCTTTTTATAGCGCGCTTTTGAACATCCACCGGAGTGCTGTACTTACAGCGTTGGCATGGCTGGAGCCACATGAAAGAATCAACACGTATGATAATCTCACTAAGGATTTCACTGACCAGCGCTATACATGTCTACTCAACACAGCGAAACTCATTTGGCAGGAACACAAACTATAATCACTAATGATGGATTTTACCGACCGGCGCTATCCAAGCCTATTCAACACAGCGAATACCGATTTACCCGTACAGTCATTTATACTTCAGGATTTCACTGACCAATGCCATCCACGTCTGTTCAACACAGCGAAAATCGATTTGGCAGGACGACAGACTACAATCACTTAGAAAGGAATTCAGTGCATATTGGTTTAAACAAAATTTTATTCATTCATCGTAATCATTAGCTCAACAAATAAGTACAGGAAACACAAAAGCAATATGCTCATTTGAGTGTCACCTATAGATAAAATGATAATCACACAGACATTTACGATGGCAGGATGGCAAATTGTTGTCAAAACGTCAGAGGCAACAAAACCAACAAAGACCAAAATGACAACAACAAAACAAGCAAACATGCAAACAAAACAAAAAACAAAACAAAACAACAACAAAACGGGAGGAGGGGGTGGGGGTTAAAAAAGCAAATAACTGATATACTGATTCAGTGCATATTCAGTGACCAATGCTGTCATGCCCACGCCTGTTCAACACAGCAAAACTCAATTTTGGCAGGAACATACACTATACAAGTATAGCCACTTATAAATGATTTCATTCACCAGCACTATCCACGCCTGTTCAACACAGCAAAACTCAGTTTGGCAGGAACATACACTATACAAGTATAGCCACTTATAAATGATTTCATTCACCAGCACTATCCACGCCTGTTCAACACAGCAAAACTCGGTTTGGCAGGAACATACACTATACAAGTATAGCCACTTATAAATGATTTCATTCACCAGCACTATCCACGCCTGTTCAACACAGCAAAACTCGGTTTGGCAGGAACATACACTATACAAGTATAGCCACTTATAAATGATTTCATTCACCAGCACTATCCACGCCTGTTCAACACAGCAAAACTCGGTTTGGCAGGAACATACACTATACAAGTATAGCCGCTTATAAATGATTTCATTCACCAGCACTATCCACGCCTGTTCAACACAGCAAAACTCGGTTTGGCAGGAACATACACTATACAAGTATAGCCACTTATAAATGATTCCATTCACCAGCACTATCCACGCCTGTTCAACACAGCAAAACTCGGTTTGGCAGGAACATACACTATACAAGTATAGCCACTTATAAATGATTCCATTCACCAGCACTATCCACGCCTGTTCAACACAGCAAAACTCGGTTTGGCAGGAACATACACTATACAAGTATAGCCACTTATAAATGATTCCATTCACTAGCACTATCCACGCCTGTTCAACACAGCAAAACTCGGTTTGGCAGGAACATACACTATACAAGTATAGCCGCTTATAAATGATTTCATTCACTAGCACTATCCACGCCTGTTCAACACAGCAAAACTCGGTTTGGCAGGAACACACACTATACAAGTATAGCCGCTTATAAATGATTTCATTCACTAGCACTATCCACGCCTGTTCAACACAGCAAAACTCGGTTTGGCAGGAACACAGACTATAATATTAGTATAACCACTTACCATTTCATTCACCAGCACTATCCACGCCTGTTCAACACAGCAAAACTCGGTTTGGCAGGAACACAGACTATAATATTAGTATAACCACTTAACATTTCATTGACCAGCACTATCCACGTCTGCTCAACACAGCAAAACTCGATCTGGCAGGAAGACAGACTATACTAGTATAGCCACTTATAACTCACACTCATTTCACTGACCAGCACTATCCTGCAAAACTTGAACTGGCAGGAAGACAGACTATACTAAAACAAATGGTCACTTTTAAGTCATTGCATTGACCAGCACTATCCTGCAAAGCTCGATCTGGCAGGAAGACAAACTATACCAAAAACTTGTCACTTATAACTCATTTCATTGACCCGCACTATCCTGCAAAACTCGATCTGGCAGGAAGACAGACTATACTAAAATAAATTGTCACTTATAAATCATTTCATTGACGAGCATTATCCTGCAAAACTCCATCTGGTAGGAAGACAGACTAGACTTTTTTCTTTTTTCTTTTTTAAAGTCACAAGTTTATAAATCATTTCATTGACCAGCACTATCCACGCCTGTTTAACACAGCGAAGGGCGATTCGGCCGCCACTTACGATAACGGGATTTGAGTGACCAGCGAGGAAGAACAGCGAGACTGACCTCAAAGAACATGTAGAGCGAGAGTCCCACCATGAAGAAGTTGTAGATGACCATCAGGCCCGTGGCCCTCACGGGCTGCTTGTCGGCCATGAAGGAGGGCCCGTACTTGACCACCAGCAGGTACAGCCCCGTGACCAGCAGCACCGAGTCCGGACTCCGCATGAACGGCCAGTCGGACACGCGGGGGTCTGAAACACGTAAGCAAGTAAGTAAATTTTACAGGGTCAGCTCCATCAAAGCAAGTCCAATTACCATATTCCTATTATTTTATATATCATTAATTTATATATTACAATCATATTTTCTTACTCTGTAACATAAACATGGTGCTTAACGTCCACAGAAACCATGAGGCTTATTAGGGACGGGGAGAAGGGGGGGGGGGGAAGAGGGTATGGAGGTGGGGAGAGAGGGAGATTATATACCTATCGCTACACTGTCACCACCGGAATGACTTCTGCATTAAGGTGGGCGGCGATGAGAGCCATTTTAATGTTTCATGATTGTGAGGGACAAAGTCACCAGGCAGTGTCCACAGACCACAACTTTTGAAGAGAAAGGAGAGCCGAAGCGGATTCGAACCGAGGTCCCTCTGCTTACCAGCCCAACGCCTTACCGCTAGGCCAAACCGGCTCACGCCTCTGAAACACATCACGTCAGAGCAGAGATACTACAGCAAGGGGACAGCCAAGTGAGCGAGCCGTGTAATGATAAGCAACGGATTGGCGCAGCAAGCGGGTGGTTGGAGGACAGGCGCTCCACTCTTCCGGTCAGCGCGCAACCGTAGCTTTCTGTAGCCAGCGTTGATGGGGAGGGCTGATATTGTTTCGATTTTCAAGTGCATTCTGCAGTTAGATCATACCTACTACAATGCCCGTTCAATTTTGAAGGTCTCTGCTATGTAATATCTTCAGATTATTCTGCGCTTTTATTATTATTATTATTAATAGCCTACGTAGCATTGACTCCTGTTCAGTTCTTGTTCGGTAGGTACACCAGACTTGTCTCATGGTTTGAAAAGTAAGTGAGAAGAAGACGATATTTTGCGGTCTTTAGTTTACGGTTCTCTTTTTCATTCCGGCATTGTTGTTTTATAATATATATAATGCGGACAAAATCACCGATAAAAACGTAGCGATATCAGTTACCGATCTCATCTCAGAAACTCTCTCTCTCTCTCTCTCTCTCTCTCTCTCTCTCTCTCTCTCTCTATCCTTCTATCTCTCCACACACACACACACACACACACACACACACACACACACACACACACACACACACACAAACACACACACACACACACACACACACACACACACACACAAACACACACACACACACACACACACACACACCACACACACACACACACACACACACACACACACACACACACACACACACACACACACACACACACACACACACACACACACACACACACACACACACACACACACACACACACACTGTGACAGTCTCTCTCCATCATCGATCATCCGTGTTTCAGTCAGCGTGTTTTAAATTATCATACACCGGCAAGTAAACACGGTGCTTAACGTCCACAGAAACCGTACGGCTTATTAGGGACGGGGAGAAGGGGGGAAGGGGGTATGGAGGTGGGGTGAGAGGGAGATTATATACCTATCGCTACACTGTCACCACCAGAATGACTTCTGCATTAAGATGGGCAGCGATGAGAGCCATTTTAATGTTCCAGTAGGAAGTGATGGACAAAGTCACAAGACAGTGTCCACAAACCACAACCTTACATGAAAGTGAAGACCTGTAGCGTATTGTCTCTGGTCAGAGCAACGGTGCTGCGTTGTTTTCGGGTCAACCGTCACGGTGCGTGCGAGACGTACGCTCCAAGCAGCGGACCACTGTCCCATAATGACTGACTGTTCGTCAAAGCAGGCAGGCGAGCAATGGAGGACCATTGTTAAGAATATCAAGAGGCCAAGTCGGGTCACCAAACCAAAAGCGAGATAGGGCTCAGTACTGACCTGGGGTCGTTCTTCATAAACTAGGTCACGCCCGGTCATGAGACCGAAAAAAGGCTGGAATGTGTAGAAATGGCAATCCAACCAAGCTTTGAATCTCGTGATCCGCCGAGACCTTTCTCCTTAAGAATGACTTCAGGTCAATACTGTGCCCATGCATGCAATCTTGGTTTCGATTTCGTTACCCGCCGTGACCTGTCCATCGCGGCTGTTTGGATGTGGACAGGTCACAGTGTGGTGGACGCTGATGAAACGGGACAGGTTGCTCTGAGGCTGGAAATCAAGTTCTTATAGTGTAAGGTGAGCAAGTGAGTAAGTGGGTGGGTCGGGGTAGGTGGGTGCGAGTGCGTGAGCGAGTAAATGGAGCAAGGAAGGCGGAAGAATACCGCGGCAAAACCCGAGACTGATAGTCTCGAACGACTTTTTCATGGATGACTGGGCAAATTTACTACACACGTATTCATGCAAAAAATTACGCATGCGCTCTCTGTCTGTCTGTCTGTCTGTCTGTCTCTGTCTCTGTCTCTCTCTCTCTCTCAGGATTTATCTCGGGAATCACGAGTGGTTCGTTGCAGAAGCTTGGACCAAGCTTACTAGAGGCGAAAGAAGAGAGATGAAACAAGCCCAAATTTGACACAATATACGATTATCGGAAACCCCTTACCTCCTGCTGTGATCTCATATTCTGTGAGATTGTACTTGCGGTTGAAGTGCGTAATCACTTGATCCATACTCATCGTGACGTTTTTCTGTGTGTATTACAGACTCTGAAACACCAAAAAGTCGCAGTTAAGACAGGTTTCATACAAGTACTTCCGGCCGGACACAAGTAGTTCAACTGTGTCCAGAACGACCCGAAGACAACGTCAGAGATTGGAGACTGGCATTGCTGTTATGTTCTACCTTCTGATTTTTCTTTTTCTTCTTCCTTTTTTCTTTCTTTTTCTTTTCAAAAGAGAAATCTCTCTCTCTCTCTCTCTCTCTCTCTCTCTCTCTCTCTCTCTCTCTCTCTCTCTCACACACACACACACACACACACACACACACACACACACACACACACACACACACACACACACAATAAGTTATCTAGTAATGTGTTTTAAGTATTATTCATTGCTGCATATGAACTTTTGTGAGAAAATTACGCACAAAAAGCTGCACAATATCTGATGCACTAAAGACTGAAAAAGTTCTCATTTCTGGACACAACACAGTCGACAGTAAACACAGCCAGAAAAGAAGAAGAAAAGGTTCTCAGTTCCGGACACAACACAGTCGACAGCAAACACAGCCAAGTCCAAACCTGGTTCTCATTTCTGGACACAACACAGTGGCCAGCAAAGACAACCAAGTCAAAACAGTCAATGAGTGATAGGAAGGTGGCAGGGAAACGCCGGCTGTCGCTGCTTCGGTGGAAGTTCGAGTTGTCTTCTGTGTGAATTTTCGTTAGAGAAAGCAAAAATGCATGGACCTGCTACGTATTCAAAAATGACACTGAACTATCCACGGCACAGACGTGACATTCTGAAACGTGTGCAACGTGCAACGTCAAAGGTGGTGCAAAAACCAAAAGCAGAAGAAAAAAGAAAGCAGCTTCAGATCTGCTGTCTTTGTCAAGCGATGGAAGGACAAGCCCCGGGAAAATATGGATGGGCTAAAAAAATGCCTTTTTGCATGCTAAACTGTGTTTTCTCTCCATGCCGACTCCCGTTGATTTTCTGCGTGCAAAAAAAGAAAAGAAAAAAAAAGTGGGGTGGTGGGGGCAGGGGTGGGGGGCGGGAGACCAGCGTCTGCTTGACATGGATATCACGCCTACCCTATTTTTGTCGGGGAAATAATGATATATGTGCATTACTGTCGCCAAGAAACTGATCTTTAGATTACCCAGTCTAATACCAAGGGATACCACCTCCCGTTTACACTGCCTCCAGCCTCCCCCCCCCCCCCCCCCCCCCCCCCCCCCCATTCCCTGGCGGTGTGTTTTCGCAGACCCTTTCTCTTCCTTATCGCTCTCTATACACAGCGGGCAACGTGTCCATACTTCGCTTATGAACAGGGCATACCAGAGACGACTTGCTGTAGTGTCTCTGGGTAGACCGACTGCCGTGGCCGTGCTATTGTAACGGCCGTGGACGTTTTATTGTGCTATTGTAACGGCCGTGGCCGTGCTATTGTGCTATTGTAACGGCCGTGGCCGTGCTATTGTGCTATTGTAACGGCCGTGGCCGTGCTATTGTAACTCTTTGTGGAGTGTAAAGCAACAAGCATGCTCGTGTCCCATTTGGAACCAGCACATACGATACACATACAAAATACTGCTGGCTAGACGGGTACGTCATGTTCATACCACGTGGTAAAGGGTGGTATTCTGGTGAGGAGGAATATACTCATAATTAAAGCAAGTAACGTTACCACTATGGACATAGCTCCTTCTTCTTGTTCTTCTTCTTTTCAGTTTGCTCAAAAGTGAACTAGGTACTACATTTCGTATTTCTACAGGGTAGCTAGCACGTTGCAAGCGACAAACTATGACGTAAAACACAGTGATTACATTACGGTAGCGTCACTGTTGTCACTACGTTGAATAGTACTAGATTGGTAGAGGTAATGTCACTTACTTTTGCCTGTCGATTTTTTTGATATACTTGAAAACTCACATCACTCACTGTAAGACTGGAGGAGCATGTGTGTTTTTTCAGACGACCGAATGGGATTTTGTCGGTTCTATAAATATATTTCTAATTCTGTCTCGGTTTAGACTCGGCACTCGGGATTTTTCTATCTCTCAGGATTTGTGTGCGTGCGTGCGTGCGTTTCCTGTTTGTTTTGTTTTGCCTTACTCCCTGAACAATAATAACGGTCCTTCCAATGATCAGATTTTGCGTTTTTCTTAATGATACCCGCTTTACATTGGGATATTTTGTCATCCTTTCGTTTTGCATTCGAGCAATACATAAATAAATAAATAAATAACTGTTCATTCCCTTTACTGTGGTACATGCGACGTGGGTCGAGCGCTGTTGATTCCAAAATAACTGTGTGCATTTTTTGTCGCCGTTGTTGTTGCTGTTGTTGTTGGGTTTTTTGTTTTTTAACGTTTTGATAGTCTTGTAAGTGCGGCCGTACAAAACATAGAAATGTGACAGCAATGCAACTGTGCCAGCTGCGTGTAAATTTCTTCCCGCGGTCGTCCTGAGGTGACTGTGCGGTTGATGCCAAGAACTAACTTCAAGCCGCGGAATTCTAGTTATGGTAGTACACGAGTCTGAGTTTGTAGAATCTACTCGTAAATCCGAAAATGAACGCGAGTGGTTTCATTTCTCCAAAATCGAACAAATATTTAGTGATCAAAAACACGATAAAGGCTCACGAGCTGTCAATCATCCGAGATTTTCTTTTTTCTTTTTAATTTAAACTTCTCTCTCTCTCTCTCTCTCTCTCTCTCTCTCTCTCTCTCTCTCTCTCTCTCTCTCTCTCTCTCTCTCTCTCTCTCCCTCCCTCCTCCTCTCTCTCCCCCCTCTCCTCCTCCTCCTCTCTCTCTCCTCTCCCTCCCTCTCTCTCTCTCCCCCTCTTTCTTTCTCCCTCCCTCTCTCTCTCCCTCTCTCTCTTTAGTCTCATAAAAAAATCTAAACCTTTCCGCTGAGCCATGGGATCGAATGTCCTCACAAGCTCAAAACAGCAACGGTGTGAAAGACTGCATGATTGATTCCGAACAAAACCATCACCTCAAGTAGGCTGAGGACGCACGTTGACCGAGGCACGGAAAACTACAGACAACCACCTGAATGCTAAACCAGACCCGGACCACCAAGCATTCCAGCAGTCAGCACAGACTAGAACTTGGTGGTCACAGCCAAAGGCAGGTGGGGAAAGAGGAGCACAAAACCCAGTGTATACTAGTAAGTAAGTAAATTGGTGTTTTACGCCCAGTCAATCAGTGCGGTTATATGAGGGCTATACACATTTTGTCATCATATATTACTTTGTAAAAGTGTATACGTGTTAAAACTGGTATATGATTTTTTTTTAAACCATACTTAAAAGGGAAGTAAGACACAAACATAACTAAAGATGATCTCGTTTAATTTTTTCAAAAAATATTGATTTCTTTCAAATATACCAACAATGTAACAATGAAACAGCGCTGAAAGTACACTACTTGGGTAGATATCCCCCCACCCTCATCCCCGCCTCCATTTAAAAATAAAAATAAATTAATATATGAAAGCGCTATAAAAAGCCAGTTACTCATTTAGGTTCACATCAGAGTTCAGGACCTGTGTGAAAGTTGAGGTGGCCGTCCTGGGCTCCCCTTCCTAATGAGCCTTATGGTTTCTGTGGACGTGAAGCAACACTGAACGATGCTTACGCATTGGTCTGCTTGTCCCTAATATGTCAACCGACACCCGAGGACATTAAGCTCCACATCATCATCTTCATCATTAGAATCACATACGACAAGAGCGCAGTGAGTCTGCTCGAAAGCGGAGAACGGCGCTACATAAAGGCGATCAACAACCAGGAACAAAGAACGCCTAACTATTACCAAACAAAACAAAGCCAAAACCAAAAAAATGAAACTATGAAAGAGTGCACAAAGAACACTCCAGCGTGATGACACTAAAGCAACAACGGAAGGAAGAAAGACCACGCCACAGCAGTGGCAACCAAACGTCATCGTGGGCAGTTCTCGAGGCCTGGCAGTGCCGGCCGTTGTGAAACCTGCAAGACGTGGTCGCAGAACTTGGCCCCCGCACTGCACCGTGCAAAAGACAGGGCACGTGCCTACGGCTTCAGTCCTGCGACAGCTCGCTCTAGCATTAAGTAAGTAAACATGGTGCTTAACCTCCACAGAAACCATATTAGGCTTATTAGGGACGGGGAGAAGGAGGGGAAGGGGATATGGAGGTGGGGGGAGGAGGCAGATTATATATCTATCGCTACACTGTCACCACCAGAATGACTTCTGCATTAAGGTGGGCAGCGATGAGAGCCATTTTAATGTTTCATTAATTGTGAGGGACAAAGTCACATGACGGTGTCCCCAAACCACAACTTTTGCAGAGAAAGGAGAGCCGAAGCGGATTCAAACCGAGGTCCCTCTGCTTACCAGCCTAACGCCTTACCGCTAGACCAAACCGGCTCACTCTATCTCCGCTCAGCTGTCCACCAACGCGATCAGCACCCTCCGAAAGGTCTGGGTACTTATAAGACTGGAAGCAACATAGCGCTCAAGCTTCCACGTAAACATGAGACGCATCCGCCTTGGGTAAAAAAGAAGAGAAAAAAAGAAGAAGTTTCGTCTCGATTCAGACGATTTTGGTTTTATTTGTGCTTGCGTAAGCAACGTGGTCAGTTACAAAAACAAAACAAAAAAACGTCTGATATAATTTGACTTGTCTGTTGCAAACTTACTGCCGTCAGAGCATCATCGAAAAACTGTTCGGTTCGGTTCGGTTGTGTTGCTTAATGTCCTCGGATGTCGGTTGACATATTAGGGACAAGCTGAGACTAATGCCGAAACATGGTTCAATATGCTTTACGTCCACGGAAATCAGAAGGCTCGTTAAGACGGACAGCACAGGACGGCCACCTCGACTCTCACATAGCTCGTGAACCATGAAAAACTGTTCGTTAGCTGACAGTTGTTTTTTGTTTTTTGTTTTTAGACCTATGGCGTAATCAGCTATGGCAGTGGATGGAGGAAGGATGTCATAAACCAGTGCTTGGAGTTTGCGGGCTTACCTGTGCCTCTGGCAGCTGTAGTACCAGCTAGGTGCTTCCTCAATGAGAGATCTGTATCGCTGGTTTTAATCTGGGCGTCCGGCTTGACCGGTTGGACCCCTGGTCCCTGACCTCAAGTCACGTACCTTCACCAGTGTGATAAGTTTGGATACGTTTGACATTGTGATCTCAAGCTCTTTGATAACTGCTATCGCTTTCCTCCAATCAGCTCGTACGGCAATCGACCGATGACTTATATACTGTACCAAAATTCTCAGTGCATGTCGCGCGATATCTGTTCGTTCAATAACCTGCGTATTTTCGTCCAGGTTAAACCGACAGGCAATGCAATCGTATTTTTTAATAATGTGGGTGACCAAGATATTGTTCAGTGAGTTTAAATACAATACAGTTTGATCACTCGTGCTTCAAGTTGAACAAATTCTGTCTTTTTGTTACAGGCTTTAAAAAAAAAAAAAAAAAAAATATTTATCATTATTATTATCTGTTGACCATTATCATGAAATATGAAAATACCAAACTCTCCAAGACCTTGGCCAGAAGTGCCATATTCCCTCCAAATTATCCGGGCACGGAAAAAGAAACCTCGACAGGTTTCTCAAATTGTCCCATATTTCTAAAGACTGTGCGAACCTAGACTATGACAACAACAAACAAACACGAGAGAGAGAGAGAGAGAGAGGGGGGGGGGGGGGGGAGGGAGAGAGAGTAAAAAAAACACCATTAACAACACACGTATATTAGTAATAAAAACAAAATACTAAAATAATATTTAAAAAATTAAACCACATGTTCCCATTTTCAAGCCTTCCCCTCAGTTCTTTAACTTCTCTTTTACCTCAGTTAATAATTAAATCAAGCACGGAGAAAATATCCCCTGTAGATATGGTGTGCCGCTCTCCTTGATTCACACTGCCGTAGAAACAGGAGCACTATCGTTCAGACAGAACATGTAGCTGCAGGTGGCTGAGCAGTGTTATGCAAGCCTCATTACGAAATCTGTATTCGCACGTTCCGCCAGCATGGCACGGCTTTGGGGACAAGGTGCTGAGAGAACCGTTATCGCTCTACGGTAGCTCTAATACCAACAACCTGGAGAGACCGACGCTATCGGCTCGCAGGTTCGAACACGAATGAAGCACTAGTTGGTGTTGCGTGAACGCGCCGCATGTAACGGGTGTGTGTGTGTGTGTGTGTGTGTGTGTGTGTGTGTGTGTGTGTGTGTGTGTGTGTGTGTGCGTGCGTGCGTGCGTGCGTGCGTGCGTGCGTGCGTGCGTGTGTGTGTGTAGTGAGTGAGTGAGTGAGTGAGTGAGTGCGTGTGTGTGTGTGTGGGTGGTGTGTGTGGGAGTGCGTGTGTGTGTGTGTGTGTGTGTGTGTGTGTGCGTGCGTGCGTGCGTGCGTGCGTGCGTGCGTGCGTGCGTGCGTGTGTGTGTGTGTGAGTGAGTGAGTGAGTGAGTGAGTGAGTGAGTGAGTGTGTGTGTGTGTGTGTGGGTGGGTGTGTGGGAGTGTGGGGGTGGGTCATCACGCGTTCGTGCGTTACACATAACGGCCTTTTGTCGGCGCGTACGCTCGAATCCGATCTTGAAGAGATGAAAGGGAAAGTGCTGGTACTCAAGAGAAAACCGTTAAACATCAATCCCAAAACTGTTTTATTAAACCGACCACAAATTTTAAAAAACAACGCACCCTAGGATTAGAACCAAGAACCCCTACAACTCGATCGGAGCTATAAATTATGGGCTCTCGACTAGTCCATGCACACGGCTTCGTCAGATCAGTCCCTCGTGGATGATGTCAGTCAACCAAATCCATGTTTACTTGTAGAAACTGAGGCAGCCAAGTTCACAGACTTAACGCCGAAGACCCACAAGAACCGAGAAGAACGTGTTGCGGCACATTTTGTCACCCCGGCACGATCTGTCACCAAGGTGACAGGGTGATAAACTGTGTCAAATTTGATGCATTGCCGCCACGTTTGGTCACCGTGTGGCGACAAATCGTGCCGTGAAGTTCACTCGCTGCACATTTTGTCACCCCATCGCCAATAACACTATACAATGTCTTTTCTCTTCCCTCGATGTGTGTTTGTGTGTGTGTGTGAGTGTGTGTGTGTGTTTCCCTCCCTGTGTGTGTGCGAGTGCATGCGTGTGTGTGTGTGTGTGTGTGTGTGTGTGTGTGTGTGTGTGTTGTGTGTTGTGTTGTGTTGTGTTGTGTTGTGTTGTGTTGTGTTGTGTTGTGTTGTATTATCTCCGCGTCGATGAGTGTATTGCCTTGAGCAGACCACAAAGGCTACTGTGCCTGTAGCCCTGCAAGCTGTGTCAAAATACTGCCAGCTGTGTCAAAATACGCGACTCTATTGCTTTTTAGTCGTGTCCCGTAATATGTTTGATGGAATGATCGGTATCATTTGATGAGTTAGAAGGGAAACATGGACTGACTTTGGGTGTGATGACTGTTTTTCTATCAGAATGTTTCATTGTACAACCCTTTCGACGTTTACAGCATAATATGCGCCTAGCAAGTTTTCGGCATTGTTATTCTAACATCAATGACACATCATCACTGACGTAGTCGAGAAGCAAGAAAGATCAAAGCAAGATCATTTGTTTATTATTCAACGGATTTGAAGGGACTGTACACAGTGTGAGCAGTCTGCGGAGAAAAGTCCGATTTACTGCTTCTGAAGTTCAACGACTCGCGCACACAACTGTCTGTCTCTGTCTCTCGTCTCTCTGTCTCTCTCTCACACACACACACACACACACACACACACACACACACACACACACACACACACACACACATACACACACTATTATATGTATTAATACCTAAGTTAAAACGGTACATTGGCTAAACGATGTGTCACCATCTCGCTGGTGACAAGACGTGCCGTGGTGACACAAAGTGCTGCAACAGCACAATAGCTGAATTTTATAGTGACCTTGGAACTAGCACTCCAGCCGCGACTCAGGTGAAAGTCGGTCACGCAATCAGGCATGACAAGCAAAGTGTTACGTTAAGCCACTTATATATATATTATATTATACAACCAGCTAGTCGGACACTACGTTACACATAGCCTACCCTTCTGGCTGCAACCATAATCCGAGTCCACAAAGGTCGCGACTGGTCTTTTTTTTTCCTTCTCCTTTTTCTTCTTTCTTGTTTATGCATCAAGAAAATGAATGATTCGTCTGTCTAATCTCTTTTTTTTCTCTCTTTTTTTATGCCGCAAGAAAATGAATGATTCACCTGTCTACTCATGGGTCAGTTTGATGACTCACTCCGACTTGATCTCGAAGTCCGCCCAATTAAGTTGCATACAAGGAAGCGCTTCGTCGTCTTACGCCATGCACTTCAATCTGCGGGCAGGCGATCTCTGACCAAGAACACACTTACCCGCGTACTCAGTGCTGTCGTACCTGATTGCGGTACATGAATTTACTTGGTCGCGGCGTCAGTTGTTTGCGTGTGTCCTTCTCCCCTTACCTGCTTTGTGGGGTCGATAACCTCAAAGTGTCTCCGCTTGTTTGTTCGCTTTCTAAATTTCAATTATTTGACAGCGAGAGAGAGGGGGAGAGAAGTACGTGCCTAGGATGAATTCGGTTAATCCCTTTGATTATCGGACACCTCAAATCTGCATCAACAGATTCTCTGTCTGTCTGTCTGTCTGTCTGTCTGTCTGTCTGTCTGTCTGTCTCTCTCTCTCTCTGGTTTCGATTGTTTTTGTTGTAGTTTTTTGCCCGAGGGCTGGATGAAAAAAATTCTGTACTTATTCCATTACCCTCGTTAATAAAAAAAATAATCGTTCGTTCTCTCTCTCACACACACACACACACACACACACACACACACACACACACACAACACACACACACACTCACACTTATACACTTCACTGCCAGTAAATCAGCACATTCAATTCCTCAAAGGTCCAAATTATTCCTCTACCCCCCCCCCCCCCCCCCCCCAACCCCGTCCCTTCAGTTTCGTTCGAGCTGTTCCGATGGAAAACACATTACTGAAGGAAGCAAAACACAGAAGCAATCGTTGCAAAAACGTAATAACAGCCTATTATTTGGATACCAAATCAAGGCATTCATCACTGTGGAACTGTAAGATCAATTTTGCGACTCAACAATAAAAGTGAGAGGGAAGGGAGGGGCGGCGGCTGGGGGGTGGGGGGGGGGGCTGGGGGGGGGGGGGGGGGCGTAATCACATGTGCTAAATTTTTCCCTCCTACTAATAAACTGTTTGCGGATTGCCACCTTTACCAAATTATCACCCAGCTAATTTTCATTTACCGTGTATAATTAGAAGTCCGTTCAATCTTCTGCAACAGTAGGACTACGAGTCAGCGCTTCTGAAAATGTAAGTATAGGTAAATAGGTAAGTACGGAAGAAAGGGAAAACCAAACCGGAACACCTGGAGAAGAAAAGAAAACAGAAGGAGGTAAGAAGTGGGCAACCACTGAACCGGTGTGATTAGGAGGGTTACACCACAGACTGGAACCGAAAAAGGACCGTTGCCGGGCCGGGGGCGGGGATCGAACCCCTAACACCGGTGACAGAAAGTTCGTCTGACGGAACTTGGCTGCTCACCGCTTCAAGCGCAACATAGTAAAAGTGAGGTCAACAAACTCCGAAAGAAAATGTGGCCAAAAAACGTCTGACTTACTTCTGTCTCCCCAAGTGTCGCCAGAGTAAAATTCCAAGTGGTGCGAGAGCACGCGGCGTGTGAGTGTTGGGCAGTACGCTGAACGAGCGGAGCGGCTCTTGCCGGGGTTGATGAGGGTCCCCGTCCCTACGATTGTGAAACGTGTTTTTTTCTTTTCTTTTTCTCTCCTGCATTTTGTATCACACCGAAACTAATGACAGGTATGTGCACGAGTTACCCGGCCCACCCTTCTCCATATTCGACCATGTCCAAAAACAATGGCTAGTTCGTGTGTCACTAGCTACTAGTTAGTCAGTGGAATAGCTACTTCGACGTAAGCTTTTTTTCTTCCTTTTTTTCTTATCTTCTAGTAGCTACTTCGATGTAAGCTTCTTTTCTTAGCTTGTTCTTTTTCCTTTCTTTTAAAGGTACGCCGTGCATGAAACAAGTTTCAATAACTCAGCAAGAAAACATTCAAACTCGAATCAGGTTGGCCATAGGGTCACACTCTAAGTTGACGCATAGATAATTAACCCACTTTTCCGCGATAGGCAGATAATTCGTTTTCAACGCTGTCAGCTGTGAGGATCTTGCTTATCAGACGAATGGATGATAAAGTAATGAGTTTATGATGGGGGAAAAGTGCGGCACACTTCCTCGACCCCTTTGCATGCTTTATAACGTCACTGTAATTCTGTCTATTAAAAGCAATGTAATCACACCAAAGCTCAATTAACACACGTGTGTGTGTGTGTGTGTGTGTGTGTGTGTGTGTGTGTGTGTGTGTGTGTGTGTGTGTGTGACAGAGAGTACATTCAGCCATGAATTTACACTGACAACACAATTAAAGCACATTACCACCATCAATTATTATTATATACAAATTGCACATCTATAGACAGAAGTATTCTCAGAGAGTATACAAACAGAAAGACATCCGGATATTCTTTAAATAGATGCATTTTAAGACCAGGCTTGAAAGAGTAGGTAGTTGCCAAGCATGTTAGGAAGTTTATTCTGGTAGCTGAGGATTTTTTACAAATAACGTTTCTATTCGGTGATTATCTCTGAACGAGGTGACTGTTAAAAAGAAAGAAAGAAAAAAATCCAAAGGAACATAACAAAGAGTGTAGATGTTATTCAACAATTGGGGCAGTATTCCAGACCTGTACCGCTGAAGTGAGCACCAACAATCTCATAGCAAATATCCAGTTTCACCGAAAATCTATCACAAACTGAACCCATTTTCTAAATCTGATACAACAAAATCCACGGAGCCTTTAAAAGCAAAATTCTTGAAGCCAGTTATCTCTGGATCTCTAAACTATAGCCACTAAACCATCAAACACGGTAAAGACACGTTACACTGGACAACGCGTAATGTGCAATCACATCAAAACATCAATATAATTATAGTCAACAAGTTATAACTTCTGCAAACATTCTTTGAGGATGCACAAAACAGTTAAACATATCACAAAACAGTTAAACATATCACAAAACAGTTAAACATACGGTTTCCATTGAGCAGCTCCTTGCGAACACTGAAAGTAAATTACATTTACATTTAAATTACATTTAAGTACATTTACAATACAATATTGTATTGTAAATGTACTACGTGCAGCAGGCCTAATCAGCCTTTTCTCAAACAGGATTCGTCCTGAGGGTGACCTTATGCGGTTGACGGGACGGTCAAATCCAAGAACTAACTCCAACAGGATAACGTTTGACCAATTAACAGGTGCGAGAGCGTTGAACGAAAGCAACCCACTACTCCCATCAAAAGCACATGGCCCCTAAAAATAGATCGACCGTCAGACTATTCGCCGGGCGACTGGCATGTCAGCCCACACGGTCATGGTGCACGCACACTCTGTCACCTGCCTTACAACTTTTCCCCTCCGTGTCGATGTGGCGCGAGTTTTGGTTTGTGCACTCCGCCACTACTACGGTTATGACGATTTTCAGCACACTGCGCCAGAACCCGAGAGCAAAGCTGTGTCGAGGCCTTGGAATGGTGTGTGTGTGTGTGTGTGTGTGTGTGTGTGTGTGTGTGTGTGTGTGTGTGTGTGTTTGCATGAATGTCTGCCGTGTGTGTGCGTGCGTGCGTCTGTGAGTGTGCGTGCGTTTGTGCGTGCGTGCGTGCGTGCGTGTTTCCTTAATTGTCATCGGTTGTGCAGAAAAACCAAAGCAAGAAAACTGAAGCTTTTGTAAAACAATTTGACCTTGAAAACCAAAACAGAAACTTACCACGAGGGGGAAAAAACGTAATAACAAAAAACAAAAAAAAGGGTGCTATAACTGTAACGCGCCGATTCGAGTCTTGCGCCGAATGGAGCTGGCGCATGTGCCTATTCGAGACCGCAAATGGGCGCACGCCGAATCGAGGTCTTCAATCAGCGCTTGCGCCGAACCAAGTTCAAACGCCGCTAGACTCCATTCGGCGCAGCCCACCCTGAGACGGCGCAACTGACGCTTGTGCACCGGTTTGCGGCAGAATAATAAATATTCTGAAACGGCGCAGCCGAGGCTCGTGCGCCGGTTTGCGGCAGAATAATAATATTCTGAAACGGCGCAACTGACGCTCGCGCGCCGGTTTGCGGCACAACATCAATATTCTGAAACAGCGTAACACAATCACATGCAAACGGTATTGTGATACAATTTTTCAAACTTGCGGCAACACAACAAACATCTGGCGCTGTGAACACGCTGTGTGGAAATTCTCATGTATAAAATTTACCTTACTCACTCATGCGTATATGTATATATAAATGATGCCTGATGCTTATATGTATATATAAATGATGCCTGTAATTTTATATTTACTCATCAGTAACTTATCAAAGACTAGTTGTTAGAGAGGTTTTTGACTGATTGCCATGGCTTTATACACCCATTGACAATGACAGGTTTTTGACAGAACCTGAACTACAATCCTTGTAAAATAAAGTTTTCGAGTTCTCTCTCTCTCTCTCTCTCTCTCGCTTTGTATAGTCAGAATGTTCGTGTGTGGGGGTGCCTCTGTGTGTGTGTGTGTGTGTGTGTGTGTGTGTGTGGTGTGTGTGTGTGTGTGTGTGTGTGTGTGTGGTGGTGCGTGCGCGCGCCGCGGCGTGCGTGCGTGCGTGCGTGCGTGTGTGTGTGTGTGTGTGTGTGTGTGTGTGTGTGTGTGTGTGTCTCTCTCTCTGAGAGCCAAACACATAAAAGGTTCAAAAGAACGCTATTTATTAGGACAAAACACATGCGCATTTTCGGGGTAATCCCCTTTATCAAAACAACACCTATACAACAGTTAGTTAAATGGTGCAAAAACGCTGGAGGGGGAAATGAGATGGAGAACTAAACCACTTATCTGTTTTTGTCTTGCCCAGTGCTTGGAAGAATGTTGGCATGACACTGGCGTGTTAATAGGCCTAGGTATGATGTAATAAAATATCATATGACGTAAACTCGAATGGCACAGAAGAGTGACAATGTGACGAAGGGCGGCAATATGTGCCGTAAAACCCGGCATATGCTGTCGCCGGCGACAATGTGCCGTGAACGTCGATATAATTATGTTGTCGCCGGCGACAATATAATTATGCCCGGCGACAACATATGCCGCAACAGACGCACACGCGCACCAAACGATCGCATAGCCACACAAACCTTGCTTTAGCTATAACATAAGCCAGCGACATTTGCCCACGCACACAATGTGTCGTTGACAGACCAGAACCACAGCCACAGGTTCGGACATTCAAGTCAGGGCTGAGAGCACCAACGGCGTGTTGGAAAAAGTTGAGCACTGCCCAGCCGGTTGGTAGGTTACGTCAAAGATAGTAAGCTACCCATAGCATACTATCTTTGGTTACGTGCCCTCAGTGCCCTTTATTAATCTCCTCCCAAGAACTACTGCTTGCGGTGTAGGTAACACTTGTCTCTGACAACATAACACAAGGTCTTTTAGAGGAACTGTAACTCTTTATGCATTTCTTCATTTCTCTTCTCAGAATATTTCAGTTACACCACATTGTCCTTCACTCCCATCAGTCTGTACAGTGTGTGTGTGTGTGTGTGTGTGTGTGTGTGTGTGCGCATCTTTTGCATAATTATGCTTTAACACTTGTCGATATATCCTCTCTTTTTTTTATAACATTTTCCATCTTGATGTACATTATGTGTGTATGCTTGTTCAGCACTTTGAGCCGCAGGGTAGTCGCTTTACAAATTTCCATTATTATTATTATTCCATTACTATCAAGAAGAAGAAGAAGAAGAAGAAGAAGAAAAGCCTCTGATGACAGCGCACCATGACTTCAAGTGTTCATCTACTGTTCATTGTTTCATCTATTATTTTGTGTTGTTTGGCCATCGCATCAAGATCTTGTAGTTCATTGAACCTCTGTTCATTATTTCCTGTATTATTTTGTGTTGTTTTGCCATTGCATCAAGATCCTGTAGTTCATCGAACATCTGTTCATTATTTCATCTATTATTCTGTGTTGTTTTGCCATTGCATCAAGATCTTGTAGTTCATTAAACGTCCGTTCATTGTTTCATCTATTATTCAGTGTTGTTTGGCCATTGTATCTAGATTTTGTACATCTTGTAGTTCATCAAATGTCTGTTCATTGTTTCCTCTATTCATGTTGTTTTGCCACTGCATCAAGATCTCGTAGTGCGACACACAACAACTAAATTCAGAGTGTATCACTATCAGTATTTATACTTCTAAACATTGATATACTCAAATGGCTACAACACCACATGCTTAAATGACACACAGAATGACTCACTCTTGAGCACTGAATCACAATGTGCCCAGGACGTTAAATTGACAATAAAATAAACTGGGCATTAAAAAATGTTTACAAAAATATCAACAAAATCTTGATTTTAAGTTTATATTTTGATCTACAAACCTGTTTGCTCTTTTTTCATTTTTTCATTTTTCATTTTTCATTTTTTTTTGGGGGGAGGAGGTGGTGGGAGGGGTGGTGGTGGACAAAGTAACATTTATGGGGGTTAGTTCCTTGTATCATCATTTCCAACAAAGGCATAAAACTGAAGGAATAAAGTCTGTATTACATGTGCCTGTGCCACAGACTCTCAGCAACCCTGCCTACCTGATGTGATGTCCTCATTAAGTTATGGTATAATGGTGTGTTATATTGGTAAATAATGTCCTCTGGATATGAATGACCAAATAAAAATGCTCACCCACCCAAACAACACACTCAGTATGAACAGTGGCATGTGTTAGTATTACCGAGACAACTTAAAATCAAAAGGTACAGTATATTGATATAATAGTAATAATACTCATAATTATTCAATGTATTTATTAAAGCACATCTTTTCCAGAGACTATTCTGAACACACACGCACACACATGAGTATACTGACTACTCAAAACTCCATTTACACACAACTTAAACAGCAAACAGAGACTTGAGGAACATATTAACACAGAATGGAGAACATGGCATGTCTATTGTTTTGCAGAAGAAGAAAAAAGTGTCTGGAGGTTTGATGTGAAGGAGTCCAGAGAGGGTTTCATCATACAAGATACACACTATAAGATGATATGATAGATACAGAAGAAAACATACCATTTGGGGTTACTGCTAGCAGGTTTTGAATGGGTTGCGATGTGTGCTTTGTAACTAGACTATGTACAGTGATGTGCTGTTGGGGTTTTGGGTTTGGAAAGCTGTCATTTGAACAGATGACTACTGCACATCAAAAATTCACTATTTTAGAACCAGAATTATACACACTAACTCTCTTGTTCAACACCAGCTGCAAGCCTGCCATGAAAAGTTACCTGCAAAACAGCAAAGGTCTCACCGAATAAAGCCAGTTCATGCAACTTTACTGCAATAATTGGTGTGTCGGCAGGATTAGGCAACAAACCTATTCAGCATAAGCAGACTGACAATCTCAAATTGGCACATGCACCAGCTTCATTTAGTGTAAGCCTTGAGCTGACACATAACTTAACAAAGTCAGTGTAGGTACATGTATGACACTAAAGCATCACCCGCATTGTCTGCACTTTGTGTTTACGTGCTTTCATCATTCTGTCACTGTACTCAGCAAGTAAAAAACAAAGAAAACTTCCACCTTCAGCCTAAATGACACCATGACTTCATAGTCACAGTGGGTCAAAAATAAAATTATTAAGTAATTAGTTCCTGAATTTTTACCTCCCACCCATAGCACCAGGTCACTTCAGGGTGAATCACACAAACACAATCACTAAACTACACCAAGTTGCAACGCAAGTTACCAAACCTCACATAAAATGCTGGCCCACAGTTCTAGACACAACAAAATCAACAGCAAACACAACCAAGTCAAAACAGTCAACAATAATAGTAATTTATTGGATCTTTACATCCCATCAACTGCATCTGGTAACCTTTAACATTTACACTATACCAGGTCAAAAACAAGTGACCAAAACATGGCTCCCAGTTCTGCATACAGCTCTCAATACTTACATAATTTACTGTTGAAAAAAATACCTTGAGGCAAATTCTCTGAGATTTAGTCAGTAGAAGAATAAAACACAATTTATTAAATCACAAATGTCTAATTCATTGTAATAGTAATGGTATAGTGTAATGAACAAATTAATGCATGTATTGGCACCTACTACTGTTCCATGAACACTCAACATAGGAACCTGCTTCAACAGTTTGTGATATTGCTAATAAGCAGGGTGACTTATTTCATCCTGCCAGTCCTCATGGGAAACTGTGATGGCTGACACTAAATAATGCTGGTCAAGGGATCGTTTGTGGAAAAAAATGAAATTAAGTGTACCAAGGTCAAAATTAGGACAAGGAAGAATTGCAGGGAGTGGGTGAAGCATGCACAGCTATATTCTGACCTACACCAGGCTTTAACCACTTCATTGCCCCAGCCTGTAAAATTTACAGGCTGAAAATTACACACACGCCTGCAAAGTCTATTTTTCAGTCCTATAACAAATCTAATTTCAATACTGTGCCTTTAGATGAAAATCCTTTCACATGCTAACGTGAAAAAAAGAAAAAAGAAAAAAAAAGGCTTAAGGGTTTCAAATTTCACTCTTTTATTGGGTGTTTTTAAGTGACACCATGGCAGTAAAAGGGTTAAAGGGAGAACCTTCGGCAGCTGTGGATTTTCATCTGAGGGACCTTAATTTCAGTGTCCATAGCACTTCACTGCGGGGTGGGGGGTGGGAATAACAAGCAACAATATGAACCCATAGCAATGAGTAATAAAAGTAGTGGTGAAATAAATCTCAGTATAATCACTGGAACTGCTGATTTCCCAAGTTTTGTAGCATACATACTTAGTCTAGGATGACTGACTCCAGTATCTGGTCCTTCAGGTGAGATTTAACCCTGCACAATCCCCCCCCCCCCCCCCCCACCCCCCCCACAAGTGTATTCTTTCTCTCTCAACATGGTTTGTATGAATGTACATATACTCAACATATTGTAGCTCATTGTGTCCTTAGTTAATAGTTGCTTCTCTCATCATTGGGTGAGGATGTAATTTTCTCGACTACCCTCATAAAATAAAGTTTATTCATTCATTCTCTCTCTCTCTCTCTCTCTCTCTCTCTCTCTCTCTCTCTCTCTCTCTCTCTCTCTCTCTCCCAACTACAATCCTTGTAAAATAAAGTGTTCGAGTTCTCTCTCTCTCTCTCTCTCTCTCTCTCTCTCTCTCTCTCTCTCTTCTATATATATATATATATATGTACACACACACACACGCACGCGCGCGCGCACACACACACACACACACACACACACACACACACACACACACACACACACACAGTGCAACTGTGCGTATAAAAAGAAGAAAAAAGAAGAAGGGGAAAACGAAGACAAGAGAGAGCGACAGACAGGAAGTGTCTTCCCCACTAAACCACACTGACGTGTTGGAACTCTCACGAACCCGCACCATTCATTCGAACCTACAGGGGTCAGTAAAGACGTACGTGGTCAGACCAGTACATGGCCGGCATACCAGTGTTTGCCAAGTTACGAGCCTTGTCAACCTCGTGTGTGTTGGTTACACACGGTCTTCTAACGTAGCGGCGAGTTGGTGTGGGAAAACCCCTCGCGTAGCGGGCGGGTCGTGCTACGACCACGCCGGCGGCCCGCCTCAGGCCTCGCGCCATCGCGCGGCAGAATGGGGTGACTCTGACATCACTCGATCGCTAACCACGCCTAATGCCGCGGCATGCCATGAACATAAATTGTCTGGACAAACAGCAACTGGCGTTTGGAAACTTTGCTTTGACTTTGGCGAGGACAACACTGAACGCACTCTGCAGCTATCCGCAACGTCCACCACACTACGGCTCCGGCTAATGATGATCTAACCACTAAATGAAGTCGGGTAGCTAAAGAATCTTTAGTTCTGCTGACACAGAAACATTTATATTTTCATAATATAAGCACCTTGAAGATAGCAACCCAATATGTTTGGCATGACATTCCTGCTCATGTCATGTTGCTGCACCACCATACCGTCCAAGTTTGGTTGCAAAAGGCTGAGCAATTCAAAAGGTTCATGATGTCGTCCAAATCAAACCTGCACAGATGGACACTGAATCCAACAGATACATAATGCATAGACCCCACCCCCACCCCCGTCATTATTGGGATGGGGGTTTTATAATAACAGTTTTATTTTGTATAAATTATAATGCTGTTCAACAGTTATCAGCCAGACTAAACACGGAACAGACGGACCTTATTATGTGGAAGGGGGGTTTGGGGTTGCATAATAACATAATTTTCTTTGACAGAATGCTGCTTTTCATAATAATAATAATCCTGATCATCCCATATGTTCTTTGCATATAATATATGACACACCTGCATTGCAGTACACCAAGGTTGAATCCCCGGCATTTTTGATCGCCGTGGCCTAACCATACCCCTTTGCTACAACTGTACAGGTGTGACAGATTGTTTTCATCCTTACACTAGTTACAGTTCAGGATGTTTCTGACACTAGTGACAGGTATGTTCAAAAGGTGCACTGCTGTGTTTCAAAGGTCAGCCGTTGTGAGTAAGTGGATAGACTAACATAGTCTTTTTTGCCACAGGCATCACCCACAGGTGCTTCACAAATGAGGCCTAGACTGCCTGTGTGGACTCAACAAACAAACAAAGGGAGTCAAATAGCGCGAAAACAAAACATCACATGAGCACTACAGCAAAGACTCAAATTGCGACAGTAACTCTCACCTGGCATGTGACTAAATACAAGGTACAAACTCCACCAAGGAGTGTCCTTTTAGTCCATAGCCTGCACCCAAAAAGGCACAGAATCCATTTTGTATCTCAGTTAATTTTAGCTCATGACACATATTTGCCCAGATGTTGCGCTTTTTGTTACAGGTAAACATTTATCACTCTCAAGAGGCTCAAACATCATTATTATATATAATATCTACAAGTGCTAATTTAGTAAGCCTGACCCCCTATACATAAAGTGAGATTAAATTAAATAAGTTATGCTCATTCAGCCTGGATGCTGCCAACAGCACAGTGGCTGCTATCCAGGCAGCAAGTGAAGTCTACAGTGTTGTGCAGGTGCCAGAGCTCAACAGGTAGTTACTTAATAGTTAACACCCTATCATATCAACCGAGTAGGTCATAAAATGTCACTGGGTGAAAAAGAGTATACATACATGATAGAAGTATGTCTGTATAAGTTACTACAACTATAACTATCCAACTACATCAAAGTCAGAATGATCAAAAGTCTAACAAATTCAGCTAGTCGGGTTTCAAGACTAGAAGTAGAATCAACTGAGAAGGCAGAAACGATGTAAGGCAGAATTCCTGTCAGCAGGTAAACCTATACATTTAACTTACTCACTAAAAAGCTCTGGACTCTCTTCTCAGCAGCTCGGGAATTTTCCATGTGCATCATTCTCAAAAGAACTGGTTGAGCTTCCCAATCCCATAAATGATAAACTGTGAAAGCACATGTATACCATTCTGTTCAACTGAGACCAGTATCTTCTTCTGCAACCTTGCCCCACATTCTGAGGTCACATTCCAAAAGTACCAATCAGAAGAGACTTCAGGTTATCACAAAGTTCTGTGCTGCTGATTCAAAGGAGCTTGCACTAAACTGTGCTGTTAAAACATACCATTTGTTGCACAAAAGTGAGATTTATCTCATTAACTGCTGTGCACACAAAAATTTAAATAAAGCATGTCATAATTGTGGAGTATACATGCATAAATATATATATATAACATTACAATTTTTTTTTTTTTTTTTTTTATCAATTTATTTATTATTTTACTGGCCCTGGTTTTAATACAGTGTCAGTCTATCCCATTCCTGGCCAACCCATGACTCATTCAAAATTCTGCATACTGTGGGTCTTGGTGCAAGACCAGTTAGAGTATAGTTCTTGGATTTTAATATATATATATATATATATATATATCACTTCACCATGGAGGCTGACATAAGGATGACGCCTAAAGTGCCTGCAGCAACACACACACCACACACATGGCAGCTTCTTCCAGTGACTAACACAATAACACGAACAGCAGAAACAACTTCCAAGTTAAACAGTATTTCAACTGAAGAAATATTGTATGTTATTGTTAATTAAATCAATTTATATTCTTTACTCTTAGTCTTACTGTCTTACTCTTACTTACTGTCTTTCATGGCAACTTTAAAAACATGGACCTATATAGTTTAACTATTCCAATGTATAGTTTCAACTGCAGATTTTTTACATGTAATATCATTTGTAACACAATTAGATGTAACAATCGCCAAAATGGGGTTCACTCTGTCTTTTCCAAAACGGGAATACATTGCAGTGGTTTGGGTGAGGGGGGAAAAATGACACCAGACAGGTGCTAAAAATGAACATCTAAATTTGTATTTGAGTAGACTTGACCAAGAAGAACAAGTAATACTGTCTATTTGGAGTTGGACTTTGTAATTGTACAATCAGTGCAGGAAGCTTATCTGACATGACATACCATGGGGTCAAAGTCCAGTCACAGTTGATACTGTAAGCAGGCAAATGCAGACTGCATGCATTCATGAACACCTGTTGTACAATACCAAGTGCACCATTGCCACTACCAGCAATAACTAGTTGCCTCCATCATAGCAACATCAAATGACCAAGTACGGAGTATGAACTAACAATAAATAAAACTGTGTCACTACTGGACTGGCAGATTATAGATGATCAAAAACTGCTAGTTTTTAAGTGTTACAGCTCTTAATTTTAACTTCAGTAATTTATCCATGATATAAACTGCACTGCCCCCCCAAAGAGTTGTTAGAAAATGTTACCCTGTTTTGTTCATTGTATATATATATATCTGATGAGTTATGTTCACATCATATTCATTCCCATGTGATCCCAATAATGCAGTAATTATTTGCACATAAATATAATTTAACAACTAACATCAAACCATAGCAAAATGAAGCCAAATCACAGCAAAATGAAGGAACCACATTCAAATTTGTGTTGAAACCAGTACAGTACACCCCCCCCCCCACACACACACACCCACCCTGCAAGTCCATCTAATAGCTTCCTGCAGACTGGTCACAGAAAGAAAGAAAGAAAAACATGAGCTCTATATATATATATATATATATATATATAAGTAAGTAAACATGGTGCTTAACGTCCACAGAAACCGTACGGCTTATTAGGGACGGGGAGAAGGGGGGGGGGGGGGTAGGGAGTATGGTACAGTAGTAGCAAAATACATAATTAGCTAGTATTTAGTTGACTAGATGTTAAAACACCCTCCTAACTTAAGAGCCTACTGGCTGCCATCACTGTAGGAATCGTTATTTTTCTAGTTCTGATATATTCTTGCCCCATCTAATCTCATAATCATACCTCCCTTACCCTGTCTTCTCTTTCGTCTTTTTCATTATTATTATTATTTTATACTGTAAGTGTAAGTCGGCAATCTTCTGCATCTGGCCAGTTTTCAAATGGACATATGGTTTAACAGCCTATGGCATGGTAACATACACATTTTTGATAATTCCAGCACAATAATCAAACATGACTGCGGCTCCTCGTGGTAAAAGAGGGCGGTCACCCACATCGTAGAACATGCCGGTATAAAGAGAAAATCTAATTATTATACAGTGATTAAAAACAGAACAAAAAAACTGCTCAAATAAATTAACTTTTCAAACGTAAGCACACAAACAAAAATTATAATGGTCGAAACAAATCTATAACAGAAAGAATTACAATCGACTTGAGTCGAGTGTTCGTACCTGATGCCGGTTTCGGTTTTCAGACTGCTTCGAGCATCACCGGCCACGACCGTCTCCAAAGCCCAAATGAATGCCGCCTGTTTTTTCCCTTTAAAATCCAGTTCAGCCCAAAGTAAGAGACATTTCATGCTTCTCTGATCACTTCTCTAAGTGTTATAACTACTCACAGCCTAAAACATTTTGACTAATCAGTTCTTTATCGGCGAAACATTTGCACTTTACCTTTGATATGATCCCACGCGTCGAGGGAGTGTACTGGTATCTTTCGCAGGCGTTACCTCCCTTGAGTCGTCTGCTCGCCCGCTGTTGAGTCCGTGAAAATCAGTGTGTTTAATTGTATCAAAGACCGCAGAAGGTCTTTGGCTGCTCGGCTGGCTTGACACAGATCTAAGATACACCTCTGGGGTAATTTCCTGTAATTTCATATTTTAGTGTTGCAATTCCCTGCCATAGTTTTTCATTTTTGGGTTGCACTTGCCCGTGACGGCCGTCGGAAAGCCGCGCCACTGACGCGCATGTCGGCCCGACTGAGTAATCAGTTTTATGGTTGTTCAGTGACTGGGACTACTTGTTCATGTCAAGGACTGGGCTCTGTCAGAGCGTTGCAAGTCGTAACAGCGAAGTGTGTATAAAAAAGGTTGTCATAGTCAGTGCCTTGGGTGTTATCAAAACTGAGTGAGACATGTGCCGGATCGAAAACTGAATTCTACTGAATCAGTCAATCGGTTAAAATCAGTCTCAAGTTGACCATGCTGTATAGGATCAGCTGTAGCTGGTTGTAGAGTCTGCAGCCTAGTCGACTCTGGAACGACTCGAGTGAAGGCAGTCAAAGCACTTTACAACTTAACTAGTGAAAGACTACACGGAACGCGCAAAGACCAACAATTATACAAATCAGTGGTATCTATAATTAACACTTACCAAACAGAAAAAATCAATAAACATAATCATAGAAACCATAGTGAAAACACACGCGCGCGCGCGCGCACACACAAACACACACACACACACACACACACACACACACACACACACACACACACACACACACACACACACACACACACACACACACTGACACTGACACACACTCACACACACACACACACACACACACACACTGCGGGGTGAAGAAATAGCCCGTGTAGAGTGAGGAGGTTCCATTCAGGTACTGACTATAACGGGGAAGAAGGAATGACTGAAAAGCCTCACATGGCGGCAAATCATGATTTGGCACTGCCGGCAAAGTCAACCCGATGATAATTATGTTGAAAAAATATTGCTTCCCGAGGCTGAATGGCGTTATTCGGCCAAACAGTAACCAAAAAGTGACCCAAAACTGGACGTGAAAAATTGGCTTGAAAACAATAATTTAGGACAAAACAGGAAACTCAGGACATGAATAGATCGTCCCGGCGCGCAGGCTCCGACCCGCCTTAAAGACCGAAGAGACCGTCATCCACCGGCATAGTTCAGGAGCTGTGTGAGAGTCGAGGTGGCCGTCCTGGGCTGTCCGTCCTAACGAGCCTCCTGGTTTCCGTGGACGTAAAGCTATATTGAACCATGCTTCGGCATTGGTCACAGCTTGTCCCTAGTATGTCAACCGACATCCGAGGACATTAAGCAACACAACCTACCTACCAGCCACCGGCAGAACAGCAATGTTAAGGAGCTGGTGACCCCGCCGGTGCGAAGCGGCTTGTGTACTTTGCTAATTTCTGTTTCAACAACTGTGCGGAGCAAAGTCACAAAGACAGTGTCCGAGAAGCAATTGTTGAGGAACAACTGAAGCAAAGGATTGTCAAACTCTCTATGCGAGCCCAGCTCCACCTCCCTGCTCTTGATCTCGCCTGGACTCTACCCAGGAGGTGTGAGAAGAGGGAGACTATTATGCCTAAACTACACTGACACCTCTGGCAACTCCTGCGACGGCACTGGTGCCAGGCTGTATGGGCTCTTACCCTTCCCTTGGATTACATCAGTGACGTGGCGGAGAGGGGCGGGGGGGGGTGGGGGGGTGGGGGGGCTCAGTGACGTGGAGAGGGGGGACCTCAGTGACGTGGAGGGGGGACCTCAGTGACGTGGAGAGGGGGACCTCAGTGACATGGAGAGGGGGGACCTCAGTGACGTGGAGAGGGGGACCTCAGTGACGTGGAGAGGGGGGACCTCAGTGACATGGAGAGGGGGACCTCAGTGACATGGAGGGGGGACCTCAGTGACGTGGAGAGGGGGGACCTGCTGCATGGGCAACAGCTTGTCTTCCGTATCACCCTTGTCCAGGCCTGCGCCCTGGAGAGGACACTCCAGCGCCGCTGCAAAGGACTGTCGCAGTAAGTAAACATGGTGCTTAACGTCCACAGCAACCATAAGGCTTATTAGGGACGGGGAGAAGAGGGAGGGGGATATGGGGGTGGGTGGGGGGGATTATATACCTATCGCTACACCATGGACCTTTATATATATAGGTCCAGGGCTACACTGTCACCACCAGAATGACTTGTTTGTTTGTTTTTGTAGAAAGAGCAACAGCACGAGGTAGGAGAACAAGAGAAGGACATGTTTTTGTAGAAAGAGCAACAGGACTAGGTAGGAGAACAAGAGAAGGACATGTTTTTGTAGAAAGAGCAACAGCACGAGGTAGGAGAACAAGAGGGAGGAATAGAAATAACAACAAAAAGTGGAATGAAGTGATAGCCCCGAGATTCCAGACAGTAACAATTGATGTGGAAAACAGTAGAAACATCCCTTGCCACACCGGGGAGTCTGAAAGTTCTGCAGAGTGAATTTAAAATGAAACCTGCTTTTGCATTTCAAACACAATGCGACCTCAAATGCCCTCCCCCCCAATGGGGACTAAATAAAGGCAATCATTTTGGACGAGAGTTTTGGCAATTTCCAAATTTAGTGTCCTAAATTACTGCTTTCATTTTACGCCCTATTTCTCGGTTTCCACTTTTATGTCGCACTTAAGTTTGGAATGCAATTCAGCTTCGGGAAGCAATTTTCGAAACAGCAAATGCCAACCCAAAATTGAACGACTAAGAAAGTGAAATGTCAGTGAGGCAATAATTTATCAGGAGACAAAGAAGAAGAAGAAAAGAAAGAAAGAAAGAAAAAGAAAAAAGAAATTAATGCTCTTTTAAACTTTTTGCGTGTTTTAATTACCTATTGTTTCGTTTGATTTGTTGATTTTTTTCGTTAATACCACCCACACTTGTTAGTTGGAGTTAAGTGACCAAGTCAACGAGAGACAAGATCACGGAATTCACGTGCCAACAGAAAGTCTTCTGCTGGCCATTGTGCAGCGCATGACCATGAACAATAGTAAGGATTGCTTTATGCACTGGCCACATTGGCTGTGATCTGTGTTTGGGGCCAGTTTAACAGACAATACCGTGCCCCAGGAATGGCTCACCGCAATTTTGTCAGCGATTTTTATTGTAAATAGTTCAGTTGACTGCCGATACAAATCATGGTAGCCTACAAAAAGTCGCCGAAAAGGCGCACAAAAAGGCAGAAAAGAGAACGGAACCATGCTCCTTTCAGTTCAGTTCAGTTCAAGATGGTATCTATGCGCTCGGAAAAGCCCATATGCGCTCCACCCCGTCTCTCAGAAGTTTCCCCGACGTTGCCATTGAAACGGTTCCAATGTTCGTCTGATTGACAATGGTCCTCTCTCGTCTTCGTCCATGCTCTTTTCCCCCGACTGAACAAGAAACGACTATTGACTCGAAATGACGACGCTAACAAACTGAATCGATGATCCAAACTCCGACTCCCTAGATGATGATTTGTAGGCAGTCGAGAGGAACGCTGCCTTCTTGCTGGAAATTGGCTTGATTTGTTTTCTTGCAACGGGCCGCGGCAGCGTGCTTCAAAGGATAAACGGCACACACAAAAACTTCATTACTATTACGGTTATTCATAGAAAGTTCCTCTGATCTACTCTGAAATGAGTGTAACAATTGATCATTGTTGTCTTAATTTCCGTTAGAAAAAAAAAAGATATAAAAAAAAAAAAGGGGGAAAAAAAAAGGTTCCTTCCTTTCTTTTATTTGCAACGACTGGCAGTCGATCGAAGTTTAGATTCTCTCTCACCTCAGCTAGGTGTGCAGTAAGTAAAACATGGTGCTTAATGTCCACAGAAACCACGAGGCTTATTAGGGACGGGGATAATGGGGGATGGGGGGGGGGGGGGGGGGGAGGGGGGTATGGAGATGGGGGAGAGGGCGATTATATACCTATCACTACACTGTCACCACCAAAATGACTTCTGCATTAAGGTGGGCAGCGATGAGAGCCATTTTAATGTTTCACAATTACTGCGAGGGACAAAGTCACAAGACAGTGTCCACAGACCACAGCTTTAGAAGAGAAAGGAGAACCGAAGCGTTATGAAACCGAGGTCCTTCTGCTTACCAGCCTAACGCCTTACCGCTGGGCCAAACCGGCTCACACTAGATGCGCTGCAGTTGTCACCTTGATATAACCACCATGGTTGACTCGGTGCTAAAAAAATTAAAATACAAACTTACACTAGCGCTAAAAACCATCAGTCTATCTATCTGTGCCGCTAAAGTTATGGTCATCAGATAACAACAGGTGGGTCACCACAGACACTGCAAATTAATGAGAGTTTCCGTAGTGTGACACAGGGAGGCGGAAATTAACTTGTGTCAATAAAAACAACAGTAACACCACATTCTGTTCAGAATTGTCGGCTTTCTTGAAACCTTTCTTAATGAACTGTGACTGAAGAATGCTGAGCATCACAAATACATGCGTAAACACATGCGTAATTAAATGTAACCCAGTTCATTACGTCTGTCTGTCTGTCTGTCTGTCTGTCTCTTCTCTGTCTCTGTCTCTGTCTCTCTGTCTCTGTCTCTCTCTGTCTCTCTGTCTCTCTGTCTCTGTCTCTCTGTCTCTCTCTGTCTCTCTCTGTCTCTGTCTCTGTCTCTGTCTCTGTCTTTGTCTCTCTCTCTCTGCTCTCTCTCTCTCTCTCTCTCTCTCTCTCTCTCTCTCTTCTCTCTCTCTCTCTCTCTCTCTCTCAGATATGGCGGAAATTAAGGCGGTGTATGGAGCAAGACAGGGACCGTACCTGTTTTCAGCTGCCCAGTCGAACTCCACCGGCTGAAGCAATGTCGAGCGTCGTGAAGAGCAAGGTTCCCCGGTTGGATTTTAATGACACTGTAACTAGTGCAAGTTTGCAAGTTATCTGCCACACGTCATCATAATCTCTGAGAGTGAAGGGTGTGATTGGCATTAAAGGAACTAGCCGCCTTCTCTGATTCGAATCGAAAGTAACTCCTCGAGTGCTTGCAACAAGTGAAAAGAACATAGCCACAGAAGGAGAGAGAGAGGAGAGAGAGAGAGAGAGAGAGAGAGAGAGAGAGAGGGGAGAGAGAGAGAGAGAGAGAGAGAGAGAGAGAAAAGGGAGGGGTGGGGTGGGGGGGGGGGGGTGGTAGCGTGGGGGGATGAGATTTAACACCACATTCTGTTCAGAATTGTCGGCTTTCTTGAAACCTTTCTTAATGAACTGTGACTGAAGAATGCTGAGCATCACAAATACATGCGTAAACACATGCGTAATTAAATGTAACCCAGTTCATTACGTCTGTCTGTCTGTCTGTCTGTCTGTCTCTGTCTCTGTCTCTGTCTCTCTGTCTCTGTCCTTCTGTCTCTCTGTCTCTGTCTCTCTGTCTCGCTCTGTCTCTCTCTGTCTCTCTCTGTCTCTGTCTCTGTCTCTGTCTTTGTCTCTCTCTCTCTCTCTCTCTCTCTCTCTCTCTCTCTCTCTCTCTCTGTCTCTGTCTCTGTCTCTCTCTCTCTCTTCTTCTCTCTCTCTCTCTCTCTCTTCTTCTCTCTAGATATGGCGGAAATTAAGGCGGTGTATGGAGCAAGACAGGGACCGTACCTGTTTTCAGCTGCCCAGTCGAACTCCACCGGCTGAAGCAATGTCGAGCGTCGTGAAGAGCAAGGTTCCCCGGTTGGATTTTAATGACACTGTAACTAGTGCAAGTTTGCAAGTTATCTGCCACACGTCATCATAATCTCTGAGAGTGAAGGGTGTGATTGGCATTAAAGGAACTAGCCGCCTTCTCTGATTCGAATCGAAAGTAACTCCTCGAGTGCTTGCAACAAGTGAAAAGAACATAGCCACAGAAGAGAGAGAGAGAGAGAGAGAGAGAGGAGAGAGAGAGAGAGAGAGAGAGAGAGAGAGAGAGAGAGAGAGAGAGAAAGGGAGGGGGTGGGGGTGGGGGTGGGGGTGGTAGCGTGGGGGGATGAGATTGAAAGTGCCGTTGATTTAATGTCGATTTTATGAAGTGTCAGCGTCCCTGCGCTTTTTGTTTTGTTTTGTTTGTTTTGTTTTGTTTTGGTGCATGCGTGCGCGCGCGCGCGTGTGTGTGTGTGTGTGTGTGTGTGTGTGTGTGTGTGTGTATGTGCGTGCATGCGTGCGCGCGCGTGTGTGTTTGTGTGTGCGTGCGCGTGCGTGCGCGTGCGTGCATGCGTATGACTCTGTGTGTGTATGTGTGTGTGTGTACGCGCGCGCGCGCGCGTGCATATGTGTGTGAGCGTGCATGCGTATGACTGTGTGTGTGTGTGTGTGTGTGTGTGTGGCGTGCGTGCGTGCGTGCGTGCGTGAGCGCGCTCTTTCCGGCGTTTTGCTCTCTTTCCCATGTTATGAGTAGAACACCAGGTCTCAGTTTAGACCACAGTGGAAATACATACACATGCTTTTAATTTTTGTAACCCATGTTTTTTGTTTTTGT
>JABMCL010000047.1:747500-802500 GCA_018857735.1 Alviniconcha marisindica
CAAGCAAAGAAATCGCAGTATTTTAGTGCTCATTTAAGTAAAACAATGTTAAATATATCTTAAATCAAGTAAAGAAACCGCGGTATTTTAGTGCTCGTTTAAGTAAAACAGTGTTAAAGTCTCTTAAATCAAGTAAAGAAATCGCGGTATTTTAGTGCTCGTTTAAGTCAAACAGTGTTAAAGTCTCTTAAATCAAGTACAGAAATCGCGGTATTTTAGTGCTCGTTTAAGTCAAACAGTGTTAAAGTCTCTTAAATCAAGTAAAGAAACCGCGGTATTTTAGTGCTCGTTTAAGTCAAACAGTGTTAAAGTCTCTTAAATCAAGTAAAGAAACCGCGGTATTTTAGTGCCCCTTTTTCATTGTGCAGCGCTGTTTTGCAAAGGCGATCTCTAACACTCAGCGGAGGCCAGACAGGACTGTGTCTAATCATTTCACGTCTCCAAGTCGGAATACCTATCAGATTCATTCGCATTTATGTGTGACTTGCTTCTCTTGGGTGGCGATTGTCGCTCTGTTCTGAAATAAAGAGCTTGAAAGTTGAAAATTTACAGTGACGTACTTTTGAGAAGTCATGTTTATATCTGTGACTTGTAGTTATACACGCTTTGTAATCCGATGTGTGTGTGTGTGTGTGTGTGTGTGTGTGGGTGGGTGGGTGCGTGCGTGCGTGTGTGTGTGTGTTTCTCAGCCATTGCACATTCCAGAATATTTCATCTTCCCCACTCAACCTTTACATCTTCTCCACGTCTTGTTTTACAATTGTAAAATTTCTGCAGTGTCCTCCCCCAAAGAACTTTATAAAATCACAATCTCTTCGCTAAGACCAAATCTGCCGACTTTATTCCCACTGCCTGATCTCCCAGAACTATTCTCTAGCTTAGATCCAAACACATAAAAGATTCAAAAGAACGCTTATTTATCATTAGCATCGTGTTGTCTATGTCATAATAAATAAGCGTTCTTTTGAATCTTTTATGTGTTTGGATCTTATTTTAGAACGCTAGCAGTCATTCTTGATTCAGATTTTTATTCTCTAGCTTATTTCTTGATATAATAATCCAAATCAGACGAGAAGTTGATGAGCTCTTTGCCTGTGGCAGATCCATCTGAAACAGTCTCCATTGCAAAGCTAGGTATCAAACATGCTCACATCTTTCATATCATCTTTGAAATCTCACCTCTTCAAGCTATCCTGCTGGCTGTGTGTGTGTGTGTGTGTGCGTGCGTGAGTGTGTGTGTGTTGTTTGTGAGCACGTGTGCGTGCACTTGTTTGTCTTGACGGTGTTGCTTTGTAATAGGCTATGTGCTCCAATTTGGAGAAATATAAGAGTGCGTGCTTTAAAAATATATAAAAAATATTCATTTTTTAAAATTCACTCAAACATTACATCTTCCCCAGTCACACAACCATTATATCCTTCCAAGTCACTCAGCCACTACATCCTTCCCACTCACTCAACCATTATGTCTTCCCAAAGTCACTCAACAACTATATCCTTCACAGTCACTCAACCATTATGTCTTCCCAAAGTCACTCAACAACTATATCCTTCCTTCCCAGTCACTCAACCATTATGTCTTCCCAAAGTCACTCAACCACTACATCCTTCCCAGTCACTCAACCATTATGTCTTCCCAAAGTCACTCAACCACTACATCCTTCCCAGCCACTCAACCATTATATCTTCCCAAAGTCATTCAACCAGTACATCCTTCCCAGCCACTCAAAAACATCCTTCCCAGTCACTCAACCATTATATATTTCCCAATCACTCAACCTTATATCCTTCCCAAGTCGTCCAACCATTACAGCTTCCCCAGTCACTGAGGTATTACACTTTTCCAAAATGCTTCACCTCCTTCAGCTATACGTAATTGAATTCTTCCCTCATCACACATAATTATCTTCTTTACCACACCTCATCGAACTCTTCCCCCCTCAGACATATCTTCCTCGATCACACACCATCGCATTCAACTTCCATCACGCGTATTGTCTTCAATCATGTGTCATTGCATTCTTCCTCCATCACACATATCTTCCTCAATCACACGTAACTGTATTCTTCCTCCATCACACATATCTTCCTCAATCACACGTAACTGTATTCTTCCTCCATCACACATATCTTCCTCAGTCACACGTAACTGTATTCTTCCTCCATCACACATATCTTCCTCAAATCACACGTAACTGTATTCTTCCTCCATCACACATATCTTCCTCAGTCACACGTAACTGTATTCTTCCTCCATCACACATATCTTCCTCAGTCACACGTAACTGTATTCTTCCTCCATCACACATATCTTCCTCAGTCACACGTAACTGTATTCTTCCTCCATCACACATATCTTCCTCAGTCACACGTAACTGTATTCTTCCTCCATCACACATATCTTCCTCAGTCACACGTAACTGTATTCTTCCTCCATCACACATATCTTCCTCAGTCACACGTAACTGTATTCTTCCTCCATCACACATATCTTCCTCAGTCACACGTAACTGTATTCTTCCTCCATCACACATATCTTCCTCAGTCACACGTAACTGTATTCTTCCTCCATCACACATATCTTCCTCAGTCACACGTAACTGTATTCTTCCTCCATCACACATATCTTCCTCAGTCACACGTAACTGTATTCTTCCTCCATCACACATATCTTCCTCAGTCACACGTAACTGTATTCTTCCTCCATCACACATATCTTCCTCAGTCACACGTAACTGTATTCTTCCTCCATCACACATATCTTCCTCAGTCACACGTAACTGTATTCTTCCTCCATCACACATATCTTCCTCAGTCACACGTAACTGTATTCTTCCTCCATCACACATATCTTCCTCAGTCACACGTAACTGTATTCTTCCTCCATCACACATATCTTCCTCAGTCACACGTAACTGTATTCTTCCTCCATCACACATATCTTCCTCAGTCACACGTAACTGTATTCTTCCTCCATCACACATATCTTCCTCAGTCACACGTAACTGTATTCTTCCTCCATCACACATATCTTCCTCAGTCACACGTAACTGTATTCTTCCTCCATCACACATATCTTCCTCAGTCACACGTAACTGTATTCTTCCTCCATCACACATATCTTCCTCAGTCACACGTAACTGTATTCTTCCTCCATCACACATATCTTCCTCAGTCACACGTAACTGTATTCTTCCTCCATCACACATATCTTTCTCAAGTGTCATTGCTGTCTTCCCCCATCATACTAATCTTCCTCAATCACATGTCATTGCATTCTTCCTCCATCACACATATTTTCCTCAGCTAAATGTCACTGAATTCTTTCCCCATCACACATATTATTACCTTCCTCAGTCACAGAATTATTTCTTCCATAATCACACACACTATACAATCAACATCATTTGCACACAAAAAAAGACCACACGAAGAAATGTACTTTTGGCATATTCTTTTAATTGCCGACGTGATATTTAATTGTAAATTAGAAGGAAAAAAAAAAAAAAAAAAAAACTTACAAAAACTCACTGAATGACATGCAACCAAATGAGGGGGCCAGTATAGTATAATAGATCTGCTTGGATTCTTTCAAGCTTGACAGGAAGTACAAATGCGGTTTGTATACAAAGCCATAGAAATGACACGTGTAAACGTACTGTCTCTATTATATATCAGGTATGTACACAGATGCCACTAACTGACACACAGAAACCGGAGGGGAAGGAAATTAATGAAAACTAACAAAGAGAATGATCTCAAATTCCATTCATTCATCCAAACGTCCACTAAACATTAAGTTTCATGCCTTGAAAAATTCCTTTCAGTGCAAAATTAATGCATTCAGTGACAGAGCACATGTACCTCCCCCCAGTGTCTTTTCTCTGGTCGAAACATCTCTGAACCTCGGTTAAAACAAGTAGTAAATATTCATTACTACGGACATGCACGGCTTAACATGTTAACAGACAATCCATCATTAACGGTAACTTAGCAGAAACACCCCACAGGTATTCAAGTGAATACACTACTTACCATTTTAACATTACTGTTTTATTTATTCCTGAAAATGTTACTACCCAAAGCATACTGACACTTGTTTCTTCAAAGTTACATTTCTGTCTAAATTTCTTTTACATTTGCAACAGCAAAAAAGACTTTTTCATTTTTGTTTTATTCTTATTTTCCTTCCTTGTCTTCTTTATATATCAAAGTTAACCAGTGCATCTCAAGTTCTGCAGTAAAAACACAAAAACAAAATTAAATCACGTCACACATAAAAAAACACATCTCTTTAAAAATTCACCTCATCTTTAACACTGTGCAGAAATAGATATGCAGATTAGACTTTTCAAAGTGTAAACAAAACAATAACTCAACTGCAAACACCTCAAACCAGAAACAGTAACTGACCCAAAACAAAACCTTTCCTTATTACTTGTCTGGTGCCAAACAATAGCAGTAGCATTATTTACACAGGTATGTATACATACGACATTTTCTGAACCATATCCATGAGTAATGAAAACCCAAACTCTAAGGTATCGCCACTGAAACATACATGACCTAAACTAGGGCTTTTTATTTTTTGTTCTGGTTTTTGGTCTTGTGTCCCTGTACTGTAAATAGACATATAATCTTTACCCAACTAAGCATTCTTTTAATCTTTACCCAACTAACTATTCTCTTAACCTTTACCCAACTAACTATTCTTTTAATCTTTACCCAACTAACCAATCTTTTCAAACCAGCACTAAGTGTGGTCTTTGGTGCTTTAATCCTAAACCATGGAACTCCATGGATCATCAAAAGATGCAGCTACCATTTGCTGCAGTAGAATGCACTACAGTTCTCTCACTTTTGTATTATGCACATTGGGGTCGTCTTCTTCAACTGCATTTTTTTCTTCTTCTCAAGAACACCTGCTGCTCCGGAACTGAGGAACATCATCAACTAATGGAAAAATCTGATGTCTGATTATCTCTATGATCCAACCATCACAAGCATGTTCCACCAATTGTCGCTTTGTTCCAGTCATTGCCCCTATGCATTTCTAGGATCCTCTCTACAGTCCAGTGAATAAAATAACTGTACATTCCACTGATCATCTGTTATAACCATTTTTCTCTGTATAAATTCTAATCAGACTAATGGTCATCTCCATGTTTCGACTGAATGCCTCTGGGACTGAAGTGGTAACCGGGGTTATATGCTGAATTAGCCGCACGACAGCCTGTAACCACATTACAAACTAGCCACACTATGGCAGCATCCCGTATAATGGCGATGACCTCCAACTTGTCCTTGGCTTGATTAATACTGGCTTTAAAATGTTTGTTTTCTAGATGACTAAATTTCCTTTGTATTCTTAACAAGTGACAACACATCTGCAGCCAAAATTCAATTTAACTAAAAAAACACTTTGTTTTCCATTTACAAATTACGAGAAAGAGCACAACAATCTCTCCATGACCCTAATAAACGCTTGATGGTAATGAAACATGAGATTCACATAATTTAATATTTATCAAGCAAAACTGACCACAATGCATCAACACAATGTTTACCTCATCACATATGGGTTATATATGTTTTTCAAGTAACTGACGGCATGGTGACTTCAATTAAATGCCAAAAGAAATGTTCATCCAAGAAAACGCACCAAATTGTAGACACACAGACATAACATACAAATAACAATGTACAATGTTGCGATGACTGTGAAGTTAATGAATGATGAACAAAAAAAGTAATGGACATCAAAATCAAGTGTTCAGATGTGTCAAACAATCCTCAATGAAACATACAAATTTTTCTAGTGAGCTGAAAATCATGCACAATTCTACAACGACCTGTAAGGTTGATTTCTGTGACTCACAATGGCGTTATATAATAAAAGTGAGAGAGAGAAGAAAGAAAAGAGAAGAAAGAAAAAAAAAGGAAGCTTTTTTACAAGGTCGTGGCTCACATGCTTCCCATTCCAGTCCATTCACAAACACCACCACCAATGCAGAATAAACTGTCTCTGTCACAAAAAGCTTATTGCAACTTCCATCACTAGGCAGCTTCTCCTGCAATACCGGTACAAGTGTGGCAGTACTGTTCAAGTACGTAAAACTATAAAGCAACTCATCGTGTGTTCATTCCATCACTCTGTCGTGGTCAGTGGCAACGGCAATGACAGCAAAGCACTTCACAACACTAGCATTGTCAAATGGTACAAAACAAGTTTTTCAACAACAACAAAAACAAAACAAAAAGAAAGAACCAACAACACAAAGTTGTACATATGGGATGGGTATGATGGTCATAAGTGTTCAATGCTGTGTCAAGTGCAACTCTTACCCCACTTTCCACCTCCCTTGTGCTTTATTCACAGACCACCGCCACACCTCCGCTTCATCCTGATTTGTGTTCTTTCAGTGCACTCGGCCACCCTTGGTCTTTTCACTCATGTATGCCACAACACGAAACTGAACAATCTTTTCAACAGTTAAAAATGTAGCACGGACATCTTGTTTTGACAGTGAAAACCCCAACACTAAAAACAAAACAAAAAAGACAATCACAACATGTTTTCTTTTCTTTTCAGTGCTTTCACTGGCAGTCATTTGTTAGTGTTGACAGTAGTGGAATGAGACGATGCAAGATGTGGTTATATGATAAACTGATGGGGGGAAAAAACCCAAACGTGTTCGTGCGTTCAGTCTTGAAATGTATGCATTCTCAAAATCTGATTCCACAATCTACTGGTCTACTGCTACTGTCCACGGTGGGTTCTATGATGATATCTACACTCTACCATGCGTGTGTCCTTAAAGACATGATAATGACATTATTGACAATCAAACATCCATTACGCTCCAGTTGTTTTGTGGCCTTCTGTTTAGACGGTCGGTTTGAGCTTTGGGGAAACGGATGGATGGAGAACTGGCTCTTCACACCCAGTCAACCATGAACAGGCTTGCAGATTTCTGGAGGCTAAGCTTTGGTGCTATTATCACTTTGATGACATAACATGCTGCTCTGCCCTTGTGAACATGCATCTGCTTAGGATGAGATAAAAAATGGCCCTTGTACACCACACACCTATTCTGCACCTCCAATACTGTACTACTAGATTACACTATAAAATGCCAAATCTCTCAGATTCCAACCTTCTTATCAAAGTTCTAATGAATAGTTAGCAAAAAAAAACAACCACCTAACATTCTAGCAAAAAACATGTTACTGCCTCCCCCCCCCCCCAACTTCCCCCAAGATAATTTGTATGCTGTACATACCGTAACTTATAAATGAATTACCACTAACGTAAAACCAGCACAGGGCGCTGTCAGTGTTGCAGAATCACATTCAGGACAATGTACAGCCACAGCAGCATGAAAATGATTGAGACTTTATTCACAACGATGATCTTATTTCTACAACTCACGCAAGAGGAACTGAAATCTCATTTGCTTCCGAATCATTTCGTGCTCAATGATGCTGAGGAGAAAGTGGTCATCCAAAAGCGTTAACTCCAAGCTTCCTGCATCCAACGACAAGAGTCAATGACCTTCCCACTAACAGCGGTCGAAAAGGAGAAAAATGGGTGAGCAGTGAGCGAGCCGCTTGCTCATTTTGTCACTTCACATGTGACTTGCCTGGCGCAAGGCAAATGCTATGATGACTATTAAGGAGCTGGGCAGGGCAAGGCAAGGTGTAATGTGCAGCACAACCAATGTTTAAAAAACAAAACAAAACAAAAATATCATCATCCTTTCATCAGCGTCAAATTTCTTTTTTTGTTTCACACAAGAAATCAGACCAACACAACATTTATTACAACAACAACAAAAAAGAAAGAAAAAAAGAAAAAAAAGTGAAAGTAAACAAGTTGGTCGATTTAAGTCTCTGAATGACCCGGAGAATGAGAAAGAACAGAAGCCACAGCTATACACAACATGCAGGACGAGAGTGAACATCACAACACACACAATGCTGTACACTTTGTTACCCCCGGGGAGAGCCTGGGAAAAAGAAATGCACGCAAGATGGGATGAAAACAAAGAATCGGACTCCACTCAATGTACAGTACATAAATTATATCTCCATTTACTTTTTGACAGTCCTTCCAGCCGCAGTGTACCTGACCACCTTTCACCTGTGCCAGAGTATCATATTCCAGTCTACATCGGTGGGTAGGCTTAGATCTTGGTTTGAAGTAAGCACCGCACAAACTTCGCTGTAGTGAGGAGAAAGGCAGGAGGTATTCAATTTCAACTGCACTTTCTTCTGTCGAGCAGCCTTCCTCTGCGGTTTCTGACGGCTGAAGGGTGACTTGAGAGCAGCCTTCCTCTGCCGTTTCTGACTGCTGACGGGTGACTTTAGGGCAGCCTTCCTCTGCGGTTTCTGACGGCTGAAGGGTGACTTTAGAGCAGCCTTCCTCTGCCATTTCTGACTGCTGAAGGGTGACTTTGGAGCAGTCTCAATGTGAAACACGTTCAGCTACTTGCCTTACATGCTACAGCTTTCAAGTTGACATTTTTTCTTCCTTATAGGCTCGTATTAGCACATGCCAAGTTATCCTTCAGATCAAATTCAGAGGCCCATTGCATTCAAATTTCAGGCTGAAAAGAGAGAGAGAGAGAGAGAGAGAGAGAGAGAGAGAGAGAGAGAGAGAGAGAGAGAGAGAGAGAGAGAGAGAGGGGGTGGGTGGGGGGGGGGGGGAGGTGGAGGATTATGGTTGATACATAATGAAATGACACCTGTATTCACACACAAAACATTCACTATCGGTGCAACACAACTTTGACACTTTATTTCCCTCCAGTCCACTGCATCAAACTAAGTCACAAAAACCGCACTCCTTGATTTGTCCTTTTCGTCTGGGTTAGTTAGTGCACACCGTCCTTTTTTCATCTGGGTTAGTTCGTGCACACTGTTAGCAGATGCGTCTATGACTTGCTTGCCCGCGCTGCCAGACCCCCTGTCAATCTGAATCTATTATGTTCCTGCGAAAGTAGCGTGAAGCACCAAAGTAGGTCAGACACAATGCACTGATGTGTTCGTTTCCATGGTGACAAGAGAAGAGCAATCCACGGTGTCTGGTGGTTGCACCAACGGGTCCCGAGCATTGCAGGAAAAAACTCCCATCCTTCTTGGTTTTCACAGTCTGAACATAATGACAACAGTCCCAACCAGAGAAGGAGTTGACGCTACAAACGCGTACCCAGAAATTATGTGACGTCTGCTGGGTGCTGTTCTTTTCCCCCTGTTGTACACTGCCCAGACCAGCGTACACTTCAAGCAGGACTGCGGGGTCAGACAGACAGACGGACACACACACACACGCACGCACGCACGCATGCACTGGCTGCTGTCCCTGCTGTGTCAGCACCTCAGATCTATTGCAGATCTAAACCAAGATCTATCGGCCACTCTGTCTCACTTTTTTTCCACACAAACTGAGTGAGAAGTCCCCTCAGAGAGTCGGGAGAAGCTCTGGCAGGTGATGCAGTGCTAATGGTCCCAGTGCTGCACAGTTTCCACACGCAATGTAGCTGGCGAAAGAAACACGAACACGCTCACTTCACGCAGAAAACAGACACACTTTTGCAGCGAACGAGTGCTACCGCAGCCGTCTCTGTTAACGGCAGCTGTCATTGTATGGAGTCTGCAGTAATGTCTCTCTATATATACACTCAACCCGACGGAGTGAATCAACTCAGATGCAAAACACAAGAGCCTCCTGTAAACGGTCATCGCACTGTAGCGTCAGCAGCCTCGCAACACAAAGGCCGGGCAGCCGTCTAATCCAGTGATGCCTGTGACCCGAGCCTCCCGCCCAAGCCAACCAAACCCAGAGAGGGCTGATGAAGGGTGTGGGGACTGTTGTTTTCATCCTTTGGAAATCCATGGAATCCCCGGGGGTAGCCCCCAGTCTTCCCAGCCCCTCGTCAAGTGGTGTGTGTGGCTCAGTTTGCATAGTGGTCGAATGATCCCAGGTACTCCAATGCTGCACGGTAGCAGAACTGAAACTGGTCCTGCACACAGAAAAAGACATCTGATCATGTACGGGGAGAAACACACCAGATGAACACGATGATCTAGAGTGTACTGTCATGTAGGATGAACAGCCACGAAGGCTGAACATGTAGGAAGAACACACACAGAGGATGTAGTCTTATACAGCCATGTAGGATGTACAGTCATCTAAAATGTACTGTTGTGTAGGATAAACAGTCATCTAGAATGTACTGTCATATAGGATGAACAGTCATGAAGGATGAACATGTAGGACTAACACTCATAAAGGATGTAGTCCTATATGATGAACAGCCATGTAGGCTGTACAGTCATCTCGAATGTACTGTCACGTAGGATGTACAGTCATCTAGAATGTAATGTTATGGAGGATGAACAGTCATTTCGAATGTACTGTCACGTAGGATGAACAGTCATCTAGAATGTTGAACAGTCCTTTAGAATGTACTGTCATATAGGATGAACAGTCATCTAGAATGTACTGTCATGTAGGATGAACAGTCATCTAGAATGTACTGTCATATAGGATGAACAGTCATCTAGCATGGACTGACATATAGCATGTACTGTCATGTAGGATGAACAGTCATCTAGAATGTACTGTCACACAGGATGAACAGTCATCTAGAATGTACTGTCACATAGGATGAACAGTCATCTAGAATGTACTCATTGTACTGTCACACAGGATGAACAGTCATCTAGAATGTACTGTCACACAGGATGAACAGTCATCTAGAATGTACTGTCATATAAGATGAACAGTATCTAGAATGTACTGTCATATAGGATGAACAGTCATGAAGGATGAGATGAAGTAATGTAGGATGAACAGCCGTGAAAATGATAGCAGCCATGACATATGAACAGCCATGAATTATGAAAGATGAAGTCATTCAGGATGAACAGTTGTGCAGGAAGCTGTCATAGAGGAAGAGAAGAATGGAGCATGAATGGTGATGAAGGTTTATAAGTCGTAAAGGATGATGAACAGTCATGAAGGCTCTAGTCACCAAACATGAATGGCCACAAAGCATTTAGTGACAAGGATGAACTCAGTCATACTGTGATAAACAAAGCAGTGAAGAAGGCACAGTCACCAAGAATGAACAGCAATGAAGGCTTGATACAACTATAGTCATCAAGGATAAACACTCATGAAGGCTCAAGTAACCAAGGATGAACAGCCATGAAGAATCTAGTAACCAAGGATAAACACAGTCATGAAAGATTTAGTAACCAAGGATGAAGGCTCTATTGGGCGATTCAGCAAAGCTGGTTTGCTAGAGTGAATGTGCTTTGTAATCTTTCGTGCAAGAAGTCGCGAGAGGTCGCAGCGCACTTCCGGGCCGATTTCTGAATAGGCGTTGCTTCACGCTGTGTATAACAGTGGAAGTTGAACCTAGAAGTGCGAAGCAGTACAAATGCCAATACTGTTGCAGTTGCAAAAATTACCGTGGAAAGGGGATGGAGGGTGGAAAAAAAGTGTCTTTGCGTCGTTTTTTGGCTGACCAGAAGATCGCAAGTTTGTAGAAAAAAATGTGTTTTGGGGCATCCTATAGCACGAGCAACAAGTTATTGCTTATTTCCAGACACATTATGACTACGGGCCTAAAAAATGCCTTTAAAGTTGGCAGTGTAAAATTTCCAAATTCACTGTTACCGCCTTCCAGTGTGAAGAAAGTATGCACCGGAAGTAAAAGCAGCCAAGGGACTTAAGTGATGCTGGGCAAAAGTCAAGGGAGTTAACAACCCTGCCTGAATCGCCCAATAGTCACCAAGGATGAACAACCATGGAGGAGCTAGTAACTAAGGATGAACAGCCATGAAAGATTTAGTAAGCATGGATGAACAGTCATGAAGGCTCTAGTCACCAAGGATGAACACAGTCATGAAAGATTTAGTAAGCATGGATGAACACAGTTATGAAAGATCAAGTAACCAAGGACGAACACAGTCAAGGCTCTAGTCACCAAGGATGAACAGCCACGAAGGCTCTAGTAACCAAGGATGAACAGCCACGAAGGCTCTAGTGACCAATGATGAACACGTTCATGACAAATGGACAGTCAACAGGTAAAAACAGTCTTAAAGGGCACACTTCATCATGACACAGAAATTGCGAAGGAACAATGGTGCTATGGAAGACTAACAAATGGGAAAGGCATTACGGAGGCTGACCAAGCATATGTTTGCATGTATGTCCCTGATCTCTGTGTCCCTGGTCCCTGATCTCTATAAACCATGTCAAGCAAGATCCGAACCCCAGCCAAAGATCCAACTGAACAACACCCACCCACTCACCTAGGTGGTGGCCAGTCAACAACAGGTCAGCCACTAACCACCTGCCCATTCTACCGCACAGCCTGGGGTGGAAGCGAGACAGAACAAAGGGAACAAATCAATGGATGGATGACAAAAGAAATGTAATCTCACCTCTGTCTGCACCATAGCAGGGCGCTGCGTCCGCAGCATTTTGACAGTCTGGAACATGTCGACCACACCCTCGTAGCGCATCCTTTCCAACACGATGGACAGTGTGATGAACACGCCTGTACGACCCACTCCCGCACTGAAAAACACAAACGCCACATTGCAAGCTCGCTGTGCCAGTATCTGCTTAAGCTGTGAAAGAAAACTGGACTGAATTTGGAAGCACTTTAAAGCATGAGAATGATCTGCAAATCTGACTGAATAATAATTTACCCATGAAACCTGTACAAATTAAGGTACCTCACAGATACAGTAAGACATACACACACACACACGCAAATGAAGGTACCTCACAGATACAGTAACACACACACATGCACGCACACATGCATGCATGCACACACACACACAACCTCACACACACACACACACACACACCACATACACAAAACACCACACACACACACACAACCTCACACACACACACACCACATACACAAAACACCACACACACACACACAACCTCACACACACACACACACACTCTCTGTGTGACACAAAAGAAGAAGAAAAGGCACATGACTGGTGGATGCAAACTCACCTGCAGTGGACTGTGATTGGTCCCTCCTGTCCAAACTGCTCCTTGGTCTTATGCACCTGGCCGATGAAATCGATGAAACCCTCGCCCGACTTGGGCACCCCCTGCTCTGGCCAGTCCGTGAACTGGAACTGCCGAATGGTGCGCGACTGCCCATCCTAAACGCAAAACAATAATGCAATGAAATCATTTATCAACCCTGCGGCCAAACAATCATGCAATCAAATCATTGATCAACACTGAGGCCAAACAATAATGCAATCAAATCATTGATCAACATTGAGGCCAAACAATAATGTAATAAAATCATTGATCAACCCTGAGGCCAAACAATAATGCAATGAAATCATTTATCAACACTGAGGCCAAACAACAATGCAATGAAATCATTTATCAACACTGAGGCCAAACAACAATGCAATGAAATCATTTATCAACACTGAGGCCAAACAATAATGCAATGAAATCATTTATCAACACTGAGGCCAAACAATAATGCAATCAAATCATTGGTCAACACTGAGGCCAAACAATAACGCAATAAAATCGTTTATCAACACTGAGGCCAAACAATGATGCAATCAAATCATCTGTCAACACTGAAGTTTACATGCTCTCTCTGAGAGCATGCAGATCTGAGGGATGTTTGCTTCCCTCTTGTTCTTCATTTCAGCAGCTCATTTTCAATTTATCCTGGAGTTAGTTGTCTGACAGCTGTAAAAGTAAGCTAGTAGCCTGACTCACTGACAAAAATCTCTCCAAAAAGTTAGACATGTTCTGTAACACAGAAACAACACTGTGGTAAATAGAAATACTGACCCTGGCGTCTGTGACCTTGAACTCTCTAAGGATGTACTGTGGCATGTTGTACTCTGTCATGGGGTCGACGACAAAGTACTGGTAACGTGCTGACCTCTCGCTGGGCCAGTAGTGGTGACATTTCTCCTGCAAGCCAACAGACAGCGCCATATATTCCCTCACCAAAAGTGTCATTGTGGAACCAGCGCAATGGTACCTGTGTACAGACTTCACTACTCAGGTTTCTAATGTTGACACAACAGTGGAACTGCATTACTTGTGATTTAATAGCTTCTGTTGGCTGAGATGATGGTCCAGAAGCTGTTTACAGTGTTGGCACAAACTGCTGATAGTTCTAATCCATTGCAGTCTGGCTGAAGCTTATTACAGAGGATGTTAGCTGACAAAGGTTTTTTTCTTCTTTTTTTCTTTTAAATTTTTTAATAAATATGTATGTTTAAAAAAATTCAGATTGCCATATGTTTCAGTTGCGAATGTAATGCATAGTTCAGTGTACATGTGGGGTGCAAGACCCGTGCCTGAAGATTTTTCAACCAAAATTTCTGCGGGAGATTTGACATGTGCATAGCCAGCAAAAGGGGAACCGCCCAAGTGTTGGGTAACAAGCCATAGTCTTATCTCGCTTCTCTCCCTTGAGTTACCCACAGGATTTTTAACATTTAATTTTCAACAGATTTCCTCCGGCATCTGGGTGCCGGAATCCAACTCAGTTTGGTGGATAACAAGGGTAACCTACCCTGCCCATCTCACGCAGTTTGGTGAGCATGACGATGATGGTGGAGTTGTGTTCCCACAGCATGCGCCAGAAGTCCTCTGTCGTCTCGGCCAGGGGGCCCTGAGTGGCCACGTAGGCCTTCTTGTAGCGATAGCCCTGCAACATCAACATCAACATCAACTAGGAGGGTCACATCAACATCAACTAGGTGGGTGATCACATTATTAGGACACTTGCCCCTAATCTTTCAGGACATGGATGATGTGCAAAAAATGAACCTTTCACACTGAAGAGGACAGATTCTGGAGAAGTAGGTGCACAAGCACCCCATGTACTGTACTGTACTTCCTGCTTTCCTTCAGTCATGCATGCAAACCTCAGGGAAGATCCATCCATTTCTGATCATGTCTATGACTACTACATTTGGCTGCACGATCATTTCCGTTTGGGGCAGTCTCAATCTCACAGTATCACTGTGACAGCAATTTCAACATGCCCCTGTGAGCAATCCCACTGCATTACTTAAAGAACCCACACCAAAGATCATTGTACAGAAAATAAAACCATCAGCCATCCACACTGTTTAGTTTTCTTAATAACGTCTGAGAGAATTAACAAAGAGTCTTCCACAAAAATCTCAAATTCAGTACTTTATCTTGTGTCGACCACTATCCACAACTGCCACAATATCCATATTTATGCTTAGCAAATGGGGGGGTAGATCCTGAACGCACATCAGCTTCTGTCCCCTTTGAACTGTGCATTTAGCCTTGGTATTTGTTCAGCAGTCCTTTAACAAAGTAGCACTCACATCGATGAAGCTGGCGTTGATGTAGTCAGAGCCATCCACTCCTCTTATGGGCTGAAGGCAGACTCTTGTGGATTCGTCTGAAAATGACAGGGAAAGAATGTACCTCGTCCACTGCATGGTACGGGCCTACGTCAGCTGAAAACGGGTCACCCTGGTGCTGTTGTCCACAAATGGCACTGAACCATGCAGAATGCGTATTACCTGAATACGTATGCAACCCCCAACAAAACAAAACCGCTCACAGGACTAACCGTCTAACAGAAATCTCTGCAAACACCAACAAAACAAAACTGCTCACGGGACTAACCGTCGAACAGAAATCTCTGCAAACCCCAACAAAACAAAACCATTCACAGGACTAACTGTCTAACAGAAATCTCTGCAAACCCCAACAAAACAAAACCATTCACAGGACTAACTGTCTAACAGAAATCCCTGCAAACCCCAACAAAACAAAACCATTCACAGGACTAACTGTCTAACAGAAATCTCTGCAAACACCAACAAAACAAAACCACTCACAGGACTGTCTAACAGAAATCTCTGCAAACACCAACAAAACAAAACCATTCACAGGACTAACAGAAATCTCTGCAAACATCAACAAAACAAAACCATTCACAGGACTAACAGTCTAACAGAAATCTCTGCAAACACCAACAAAACAAAACCATTCACAGGACTAACAGTCTAACAGAAATCTCTGCAAACACCAACAAAACAAAACCGCCCACAGGACTGTCTAACAGAAATCTCTGCAAACACCAACAAAACAAAACCACTCACAGGACTGTCTAACAGAAATCTCTGCAAACACCAACAAAACAAAACCGCTCACAGGACTAACTAACAGAAATCTCAAATATTCTGCCACCACCCACCCATAGACACATGCATTACCACCCCCACCACTACCCTCCCTCCCACACACAAACTCACTAACACTCACCCCCCCACCCCACCCCCACCCCTGAACATTCACATACACCACCAATCCACACATACAATACCCATACGGTTTCATTGTGCTAAAACAATGTCATAGATTTAAAAAAAATATTATTCTGTTTTTAAAGGCTGACTGTAGCAAAAGCATCATCCACTTACATGGCAGAATGTTGACAAGACGATTCTTGAATTTGTTGACTGGCAAGTTGGCACTGATAAATCGGTTTGGACTGGCTTTCACATTGGCAAGACGCTGTAACCAAACAAAAGATACATTCCATGTGCATGACTGTACAAAGTGTCTGGACAGCAACTGTCACCCCTCCTTCTCAGGAAAATGTGTTGGTGTTTGTTTAGAAATATTTGATCTAAAGTTCATGTGAATGCACATTATACAAACCTATGAGTCAGTGATTCAAGACCAAAACAGCTGAACAAGAAGCAATGCTACTACTAGCACAGCAAGTGACATGCATCTTAGAAGATATTCAATGAGTGTGTGTTCATGTGTGTGTGTGTGCATGCATGTGTGTGCATGTGTGTGCTTGTGTGTGTGCATGTGTGTGCTTGTGTGTGTGTGTGTGTGTGTGTGTGTGCTTGTGTGTGTGTGTGTGTGTGTGTGTTGTGTGTGTGTGTGTGTGTGTGTGTGTGTGTGTGTGTGTGTGTGCATGTGCATGCTATGTGTGCATGCATTTGTGTGTGTGTGTGTTGTGTGTGTGTGTGTGTTGTGTGCATGCATGAGAGAGAGATAGAGAGAGAGAGAGAGAGAGAGAGAGAGAGAGAGAGAGAGAGAGAGAGAGAGAGAGAGAGAGAGAGACAGAGACAGAGACAGAGACAGAGAGAGATAGCATGTGTGTTTGTGTTGGAGCAGGCTTCAACATGCCTGCCTGTGCATGTACATGTCTACATGTTTCCATGTAAAACACCCAAAAAACCCAGGAGGATGCCCGAGAAGACATTCCACACATCTGACCTTGAACTCCAGCTCCATGCCGGTGACGGTCTCCCCGGGCTCTGGCTGCGTCAGCTTCTGGATGTGGGCGGCCAGGTTGCGGGCAGGAACCTCTGTGTTGCCGCACTGGACGGCCTCCAGCAAGGCGTCGTGGATGAAGATGTACTGGTCTTCCGTCTGCACCATGTAGTTGCGCTGCGCACGCAGGCAGGTCACGTGACCGTAAATGTCCACAGTCTTCTCGTGCTTGATGCGTTCCAACATGGCGTCGATGACGATGAAGGCTCCTGTGCGGCCCACGCCGGCACTGCAAGAGAGCGGAAGAGAGTGAGACGATGGCACGGACATAGGGTTTTAGGTGTAAAATGGCCGAAAATGTCTGGGTGGGAGGGAAGGACGATGGCACAGACATGAGGCTTCAGGTGTAACATGAGGGAAAATGGCTGGGTGGGAGGGAAGGACGATGGCACAGACATGGGGCTTTAGGTGTAAAATGAGGGAAAATGGCTGGGTGGGAGGGAAGGACGATGGCACGGACATGGGGCTTTAGGTGTAAAATGAGGGAAAATGGCTGGGTGGGAGGGAAGGACGATGGCACGGACATGAGGTTTCAGGTGTAACTAGAAAGAAAAAAACAAGGGCAGGGTGGGAGGGGTGTGGTGTGGGTTTGAGGTGTATCTTATCAACTCGGCACCAAACACCGAGACAACAGCTGCTGTTTAGCCACCCAGTTCCTTTACAAGCACAGCTGATTTGTGAGCATAAATCGCCCTGATATAACCGCACTTGTTGATTGGGCGTAAAACACCAACTTACTTATTTACCTACTCGTGGACATAATTACAGTCTCAGCAAGGTAAACAATACAGAGAAAATGCTGATGACATATTAACCCTCCATTGCCCCCACCCCTCCCCTCCATCCCGCATCTCCAACCACCCCACTCCTGTGCACCGCATCATGGCTGCCCCGCAACCCCCCATTTTACTCCCATTACATAACAAGATACAGTGCATAATCTATCCATGATCCAACACTAAACCCACTAAACAGTGTCTAAACACAGCCACAGTCTTAAAAGTCCAAAATCTCCAAACAGGAACTCACCTGCAGTGGACAATCATGGGACCTGCATCCGGTGGGTTGCTGACCTTGACCCTGCGCATAAACATGAGGAGCGGCGTGGGGTGATCCGGCACGCCATGGTCAGGCCAGGCAGTGAACTGGAACTGTCGCACTTCACGCTTCTCGGGACAACCATACTGTAACAGTCACAAGATGAAAAAATTAAAATGGTTCCCAAATGAACCTCACTCTAAAATGGAGAGGCAGCTGGTCTTGAATGGCAGGGCTGGTGCATCTTTGTAGGAAACAGCTACATACACAAAACGTTTACCTAGCTCAGAGTTAAACATCAGTGTTTCTGCATGCATGCTTGCACACAAACTTGTACGCGTGCAAGCACACACACACACGAAATGTAGGTACAGCATGGAAACATGCTCACACACATGCACACGCACACACACATACACACACAGTCTGCCCACCTAGCCTCCATTCTCTCTAGAAAAGATACCAACAACACGACAGCTTCAGGACACAACCAAGAAAGTCCAATTGCATTCGGGTATACCCACCCCCCCCCCCCCCACCCACACACAAAACAAATCTTCTTGCCACAAAGGAAGACTACAAGCATGACAGAGGAAGTGAACAGTGGCACTGACCCGGGACAGGTGGAAAGTGCGGATGGTATAGGTGGCCAGTTCCGTGACGTCCATCAGCTGCACGTGCATCAGCCCGTAAGTCTCGGCTCCTCTTGATGGCCAGTACTGGTCACACTTGATCTGTTCACACCAATGAGCCATCACATCATCATCAGGTCACCACTCATCGCGGGATGAAGCAGCAACGTGCGCAAAGGTGGCTGAAAGAGGTTGTTTAACCCACTTGGCCCCAGACCAGCCGCTGCCCTTTCGCCACGAAATCCCTTGCGAAGGGAGGTAACTGTGTCAAATGATCCCGGTATACAACTTTAAAAATCAATAACAAACACCAAACAAAAGTTTCAGCTCACTTCGTATTTTTCCCAGTTTGCGAATACAGTGTTGTTGTATATCCAACAGGTTTTGATTTTTTTCAATAAAAAATAAAAGCATAAAAAATAATAATTCCCAAGTCAAAAATGTCCGCATCTGAATGTCAGGTTTTGGGGGGCCTACGGGGTAATCAACTTTGCAAAAATTTCCAGTTTGAATCTCCAAAGATGAAGCTCCGTGAGTTTGTTAGGGTGCCTACAGTAAGCGAGTGAGCCAAAGTTGCAGTTCAAATCTCAAAGGATGAAGCTCCAACACCATTGCTAACAGTGGGGCTTTTGTTTATTTTGGGGCATCTATCACGTGTCCACCTCGCAACTTTGAAAATTCACAGCGTCTCTCAAACTTCACCAAACTTCGAACAAAGGACATCACCGGAAGTAGTAAACAACAGTGGAAGCAAGTCTCGCGAGAATCCCATTCCTATTTGCATAAGCCGAGATGCTAGTATGGAGCGTCTGCTAGCCGGCCGCTACTGGGCGGCCTGGGGTTTCGCGGTACGGCAAAAGAGCGGGCGGTGACAGGTTGTCTGGGGCCAAGCGGGTCAAGAGCTGGCAGTACCTTTCCTACACTAATTCCATTCTCTGTGAAACTCCTGTCTGCTTCCAGCAAGCTTTGAGTACCTAACAGAACAGTGAAAGCCTACTGTGCAGAAATACTGTGATTATGACTCATATACATATAATGAATCTCTTGTTTCGACCTGCCTCATTTAATACCCGAGTCTGTAAACAAAACCAAGCCAAGCTGAATAAAACTCTGGTGCGTGTAGTTCGACCTTATGGAGGTAGACAAAGTTCTGAATATTAGGTGGCTTCACCCGCTGCAGCATGTTGCATGTATTCTGTGTGTGCAACAATTTCTGTCAGGGCTACAAGCTGAACAGGTCCAACTGAATGCAGAGTACGCGTCCAGTAAGACCTCTGGCAGAAAGAAGCCACTCACCCGTGATCGTTCTTCCAGCTTGGTCATCATGACGACTGTCGCTCCCCGCTGTTCCCACACCATGCGCCAGAAATCTCCAAACGTCTCGGGCAATGGACCCTGCAATGAGGCAACGCTGGCTTTGTCAACAGAAATCTCCAAACTTATCAAGACTGAAATGAGGCAATGCTGGCACTGTCAACAGAAATCAGCACTGTCAACAGAAATCTCCAAACTTCTCAAGACTGAAATGAGGCAATGCTGGCACTGTCAACAGAAATCTTTAAACTTCTCAAGACCAAAATGAGGCACTGCTGGTATTGTCAGCAGAAATCTTAAAACTTCTCAAGACTAAACGGGCGCAACACTGGCTTTGTCAACAGAAAGATCCAAATGTCTCGGGCAATGAGGCAATGCTGGCTTTGTCAACAGAACACTCCAAACTTCTCAAGACTGAAATGAGGCACTGCTGGCTTTGCGTATGATGGATTGTCTCCCTTACCCTGTCACTCTCCAACATGTTTTCATATGAACAGCAAAACAAAATGAATGACCAAGGGCACACACAAATGGAGGAAAACTTCTTGAAGAAGTCGTCAAAGACCAAACCAGTTCTTCCCATAACAATTCCCAGTTCTTCCTATAACAATTCCCAGACCTCACCTGCGTGGCGATGTAGGCATTCTGCTTGCGGTAGCCATCCATGTAGTTGGCGTTGATGTAGTCACTGCCGGGCACACCATCAATGGGCTGAAGAATGACGCGAGAATGGTCGTAGGCGATGACATTGGCGTAGCGGTTCTTGGGCTTGTTGACCTCCAGGTTGGAGTTGTCCCAGGTGAACTGCTGACCCGGCTCGATGGACTCGTATTCCTGCGAGAACTTGAGGTTGTCCGCCGCCTTCAGCATCTCGATGTGCTCGCTCAGCCGCTCAATGGGGATGGGTGGGTGGCTGATCATTGCTGGAAGAAAGCGAGTGTGGAACGTGATATGAGGCAACAGCTCAGAGTGTACCAGTGCCTGGAAGAGCACTTGTCTGTGTTTCAACAGTCATACAATGGCCCAATCTCCAGTGTTGACTAAAATACCACACAACTTTCTTTACTGTGGTCATCACCATCATCACCATTTCCATCTTCGTAATACAACTAAACCTTGTCAGCCATCGACGGCATCATCATCATTACACCAGACATGCACTCTCTTGAATCCTGATCCTCCTCGTCATCACGACTGCACTCTTCACCTTTTCAACACCCTCCTCCTTCTGATCGTCACGCTCACACATCCATCTCCTCACCAGGCACCCCAACCATCTCCACCACCACCACCACCACCACCACCACCACGACTGTTGCTGCCACCCACCTGGAGTCTGGTAGTGCTGGCGCCTCATCTCCACAGGGTCGACCAGGTAGGGCGGCACATCCACCATCAGGGCCTTGGACTCCGGCTCCAGCATGACGCTCTTGGACTTGTTCTTGCGCCGCATGATGCAGAAGGTGACGACGGCGCTGATGCAGATGATGAGGAGGGTGCCGCTGCAGGTGGGGGCCACGATGGTCAGCAGCATGTCCTTGTCGTCAAACTTCTCCGCCTGCTCCCCTGTCTCCGCGGGGCGAGGCTTGACAGGCTGCCAGCCACCGCCGCTGCTGCTGCCACCACCACCGCCCGGCCGTGGCCGTCCGTTGGGCTTGGGCTGGACGTAGGTGGAGGAGATGTCGATCTCGTCCGAGTACCTGCTGGAGGTGTAGAGTCTCTGGAAGAGAGGAGAAGAGGTTGCTGTTGCAAGAGCAGGAGAGAGTGTCCGGTGTTATTGTCACACACCGCTACAGAAGGTGCAGGTTTTTCTTTTCCTATCACGATATGTGCGCCTTCTTTTTTTGTTGTTGCTATCATGATGTTACATCTGATGATGGTATGCCTACATCGTTGTATCATCACAGTCCAAGTTGTCTTCACAAAAAGCAGAACTGTTCTGCTGTAGCCTAATGCGATGCAATGCACCTTTCAATGCACGTAAATGATGCAACTCAAGCAGTGCAGACCCTCCCCAGTCCCCCACCCCTGACAGATGGACAGACATATAATAGACAAAATGGATGGATGGAAAAACAGACTAAGATACAGACAGACAAGTAGACATAAGAGAGACAATCAGAGAGAGAGAGAGAGAGAGAGAGAGAGAGAGAGAGAGAGAGAGAGAGAGAGAGAGAGAGAGAGAGAGAGAGGGAGAGGCAGCAGACAGACAGAGCAGAGAGAGAAGGGAGAGACAGAGCAGAGAGAAGGGAGAGAGGGGGGAAAGGGGGGAGGGGGGAGGGAGGGAGGGAGAGAGAAAAAGAGGAAGAGAGAAACATTCCCACTCACAGGGTCCACAGAGTAGGCCCTCAGAAACACGCGGTAGGAGTCGTCAGTGTCGAGGGGACGGTTGTAAAAAGCGCCATACTCCTGCCCGTTGCCCAGGTGGAACTGAGGCGGAAGTGCGTGTGCCTCAAAGCGAGCAGCAATGTAGGGCTGTGTGGCTGGCTGGTCCACACTCACCCTCTCATTGATCAGCTGCAAAGGTGAAGGATGGGTGTAACAGACACTTCAGACTCAAAGGTGAAGGATGGGTGTAACAGACACTTCAGACTCAAAGGTGAAGGATGGGTGTAACATACACTTCAGACTCAAAGGTGAAGGATGGGTGTAACAGACACTTCAGACTCAATGGTGAAGGATGGGTGTAACAGACACTTCAGACTCAATGGTGAAGGATGGGTGTAACAGACACTTAAAACTCAACGAAGAACCCACTTAAACCCCCTTCTTTAAGATCAAATTCTGCATTAGACAACAGAAACTAAATGAAGAACCCATTTAAAACGCTCTTCCTACTTCATCCTATCTGCTGCATTGTTTTAAGTTTTTGTCATTATTAGACAAGCTGAGGTCACCAGGAGAGCGATTTTGATGGTTCCGGCAAGTTTCCTTGGGTTTAAAGGGGCTCCACTGTGTTGCAAATACAGCAGAACTGCTGATGAAAGGCCTCCCTCGTGAGAGACTATGTGCCCCTCCACTGGGACAACTCCCCCCCCCCACCCCCCCCACCCACACACACCAACCTTTCCTTCATACTTCCATGCAATGAACCCCTGAACAAATGATCTTGGTGGTCAACAAATTTCATTTGGTCTTCAGTTGTATTTCAAACAGAAGGACAGCTAGACTGCCCCACTTTCAAGACTGGTTGTTTCAGAAACCCTCCCCATCACGTTTCCATGTAAGTGAACCAAGTGCCTTAACTACCAAGGACCATCTCTTTTTTCTAAGACTTCTTTCCCTTGTTTCTTTTTTTAGGTTGGTCCTAAAACAAGGGTTCCATTGTACTGAGATCACATGCTTATAAAAAATAGAAAAAAAGCAGTCTTTTTGAAATATTGTGTCTGATGTATTGAAATCATCTGCTGAAAATCTCGAACTGGACCAATGCCTTAGTCCACTGAGTTATTTTATAACACCACACACGGCTGCCTCTGGACGATTTAGAATAGGAAATGCATATTCTAAAACTCTTTTCTTATTTATATGTAAACCCTTTCTCAAGTCAAATCCACAAAAATCAACCTGTCCAAAAATCTAAAACTAACACAGCATGTGTCATATACGAGTGTGATGCTGAGCTCCAATTGCCAACGTGGCAATCACTGATGCATGCACATCCTCACACATATATACATGTAACAACAGCTAACTGAAGCAGTTCAAGCAAAACAACACGTCAAAGAAAAATCGGACCACAGACCTCTTCCATGTTGAAGTCTGAAGGCATCTTGCTGAGCCCTCCTGACTTGACGGGCACAACGACGATGTGGTAGTGACTGATGGGGCCGTTCTTCTCTGACGCTCTGTGCAAACCCAGCGTGATCGTCCCCCCCTGGATGGCCTCCACCACTGGGGGAGCAACGTGGGGCGGAGCTGAAAACAAATGCCCAGCGTACAGTTACTTCTTCCTCTTTTCTTTTCCTTGAGCTGGTGTGGCCTGCCGGTTAGGCACTAGGCTAGTAAGCAGAAGGAACTCAGTTTGATTGTTTCAGCTCTTGTCTTCAAGCGTTAAGGTACACGTACACTGTCCAACTGCCACTTTGCCCATACTGACAAAACATTGCAATGGCTTATACCACTGCTTATGTTAGAGCAGAATCATTCTGGTGGTGACGGTGAAGTGTTAGATACAGTATGGTGAAGTGTTAGATACAGGACGGTGAAGTGTTAGATACAGTACGGTGAAGTGTTAGATACAGTATGGTGAAGTGTTTGATACAGTATGGTGAAATGTTAGATACAGTATGGTGAAGTGTTAGATACAGTACGGTGAAGTGTTACTGTTAGATACAGTATGGTGAAGTGTTAGATACAGTATGGTGAAGTGTTAGATACAGTACGGTGAAGTGTTAGATACAGTACAGTGAAGTGTTTGATACAGTATGGTGAAGTGTTAGATACAGTACGGTGAAGTGTTAGATACAATATGGTGAAGTGTTAGATACAGTATGGTGAAGTGTTAGATACAGTATGGTGAAGTGTTAGATACAGTCCGGTGAAGTGTTAGATACAGTACGGTGAAGTGTTCGATACAGTTCTCCCTTCAACCACCTGCGATCTCAGTCCCCCCCCAGGACCTCTCTGAAGACAACATGGAGTTAAACAAGTCTAACAACAACAATTCCTGCACCCAGAAAAAACACCACCCTTTTCTACCCTGAATAAAGTCCTCACTGAAAAGGTCTTTCAAACGCACAGAAAGTCTGAAGACTGGATGTGGAATTCTGTTCATATACCAAGTGGAAATTAACACTACTGCTTTCCACTTTGTTATTTTGGCATGCTAACTTTCCCCAACTTTTTTGAGCTTCCCTGTTAGGGCCTGGTTGAATTATTCACCACAACTCACCATTGATGAGGGTCTCTGTGATAATGCGGACTTCAGGGCCAGTATCGCTGTTCTTGAAGAAGACGCTGAGGTTGAACTCAAACTTCATCTTGGGTTGTAGGTTCTTCACTGTCCATGTGGTCATCTGGCCCGGGATTCGAACCTCCTCTGGCTCGTGAACAACCTGCTTGGTCTGCCCATTCTCCCGGTATGTCTTCATCCCGCTATACCGAAGCTGGGAAAGAGATGAACACAAAATACTGACACAACTTGTTCCAAAAAACAAAAAACAAAACGAGTGTTCCCCAAAACAATCACACACACACACATGCATCCTTTCACCTTGCATGCATCCCTTCAAGCATTTTGTTAAAAGAAATTCTGAATACTGCGCTGATTTCTTTGCTTAATATTCCCATTATTTCTGTTGGACATTGATATGAACTCTCCGCAAACAGCTTGTTGTTCAGACTTGGTGTACAGTCAATATTTCACTTAACGGGCTTTTCAAGTAAACAGTCCAGGAAGGCATTAAGCCCTACCGGTGTTCAAAGACAGAACACCAGTGGTGAGACTGACCAGGTAAACGTTGACACCGGGTTTCTTGGGTGGAGACCATGAGAGGCGTACAAGGTTGGTGAGGCGTGATGTCACTCGGAAGTTCTGCACCACATTGTCACGTTCTGCAAAACAAGGACAATCAAGTGCAAATTAAACAGGGAGTGGAAACAAGAACAGAAAAGGCTGACTTAAACAATGAACTTTTTTGTTCAAAATAAAAATGCCAAAGTAGTGAGTGAGCCAATATATAGTGTGTGTGTGTGTGTGTGTGTGTGTGTGTGTGTGTGTGTGTGTGTGTGTGTGTGCGCGCGTGCATGCGTGTGTTTATATATATTTTTATTAAAAAAATTATAATACTTTATGTAAATTGTTTTGGTAGGACTATGCTCTATGTGTATAGAATATCATATTTAGGTTAATATGTATCATGTGAGCGCTCAGGGCATTGATGAGCGCATCATAAATGTACATTATTATTATTATTATTATTATAGTATGGAATGATCTGACACAAAAGCTACTTTGGGCAAAATCAAATGAGATTTTATTATTATTTGTTAAGGAGAACAGAACTGTTGGGTTTGCCTTTAGGCCGTTTATGCATTCTTAAAACTAGGTCATGGTCAAATTAATTCATTTGCATGAGACCACAAGCAGTGATTTGGGTCAAAACAGCATTATTCAGGACTGCCTGTAGTTACCTCCCTTGAACAAAGCTTGATCACTGACAAACTGTCCAACCAAACTGATGAAGAATAAACAATGTTTTGTATGCAATCAAATTCTCTGCACTGTGCTGAGAAAACATCAGATATGTCTATTTTACTGCCCTTCACAGCTTAATCTTAACCCCAGGACCCCCCTCCCCCTCCTGGTCTACTGAAATAGACCACCTTCCACCAAAACAAGCAGTCTGTCCCTCAAGCATGCCCAAGGTCCAATCCCAGCTGTACTTACGGACTTCCTTCACATCAGTCGTGACCGTTTCCGACAGGTTTCCGTAGCGACCATCAACAGATTTGGCCTGCACGCGGACAGCGTAGACGGTGTGGGGTTCAAGTCCAGTGATGTCAGCCACAGTGTAAGGGCCTGTTTCCATCTGCTGCCAGACGTACATGACAGGGGTGGCAAACATGTTGTAGAAGATCTTGTAGCCAGCAACTGGGAAGTTGGGCTCATCCCACGACACCTCGATGGAGGTTGGTGAGGTACGGCGAACTTTGACGTTCTTTGGTGCAGGTGGCACTGTAAAAAAAAAAAAACGTATGTAAGTAAATTGGTGTTTTACGCCCACTCAACCAGTGCAGTTATATCAGGGTGATACACATTTTGTCATCATATATTACTTTTTAAAACTGTATATGTGTTAAAACTGGTATACGTACAAATTTAAAACCATCCTTAAAAGGGAAGTAAGACACCAACATAACCAAAAGTGATCTCACGTTTCAATTTGTCCAGAAAAAAAGGCAGTCGCGAGTGTGTAACATGTATGATGAATCATGGCAAACCTGCTGAGAGTCAACACACCTGTGACCATGACAACCTTTCTTAATCAGTGGAGGTTTCCTCAAGAGAATTATCCCCAACACAAAGCTATGCGAAAGATGAGGGAGCCTTCCAGTTTCTCTCCCCATCCAAGGCACTTACTGCGTCCAAAAGTCCTGAAGTGCAGACGGTTGCTCCAGGGGCCGGCCCCGCGGCTGGTGTAGGCCTTGATCTTGAAGATGTAGTCCGTGTTCATCTCCAGCCCCACGATGTCCACGAAGGTGTCGGTGATGTTGAGGTCCTCCTCGTTGATGGCGTCGGCCAGCTTGTGGTAGGTGATCTGGTACATCTGGATGTCCCCATTGCGCAGGTTGCGGGCAGGCAGGTCCCAGGTGAGGCGAATGCTGGTCTCCGTCAGACCTGTGGCTGTGAAGTTCTGGGGGGCACCGGAGGGTGCTGCAACCATGGACATTGTTGGGTTATATATATGTATCTTTGGTTTTGCATTTTGAAGATTCAATCTAATCACTTTATGAAGTCAACCGGGCAGGAGAGAGAGAGAGAGAGAGAGAGAGAGAGAGAGAGAGAGAGAGAGAGAGAGAGAGAGAGAGAGAGAGAGAGAGAGAGAAGGCACTTTATTACCTCAAATATGAAATAACATGTGGATGGATAAAGCTGTCTTACAGCAGCCAATTAGATTCAATCTAATTACTTTATGAAGTAACAGGGCAGATTTTTTTTCTTTTTTAAAGGCACTTACTTTATCACCTCAAATATGAAATGACATACTGATGGCTAAAGCAGTTTTGCCTCACTTCTCTCCCTTGATCTGATCCCAGGATCTCTGCTTTTATTTGACTTTTAACAGGTTCCTTCCAGTATTTGAGCGCTGGAATCCAACTCAGTTTGTCAGTTTCAGGCAAGTAAGTTGCCATTCCCACATGCGCCCCTGCTAAAATACTTTATTATTAGATGAAAAACATTCTCTTTACTGTGCAATGAATAAAAAGTAATAAAAGTAGTCGGAAAATTGTGGAACAAAAACACGAAAGACAAACTGCTACTGACCTCCATCAGGCGTTTTGATGGTGGCTACAGCCCTCTCTCCATAGTCGACATCATTCTTAGCAGACACACGGAACTCGTATGTTGTGCCACGATCTGCACACAGTCAAAAGACATGGAGATCCCTTTTGTCAATAGGCTCTTGCCTGAAGAAAAGCATGCAGATAATATTCATTGTGAAATCCTCCCACACCCCCGCTCATCACCTTCCTTTTTATTTTTGTTTTAATAAAAATAAAATAAAATAAAATAAAATAAATAAATAAATAAATAAAGGGAACCAACAGAACCAGACACACAAGTTTCACAGTTTTTCAGAGCTCTGTTGGCTCTTCATCACATCCCCACTCTCTGTGTAAAAGACATGAGAAGTGCACATGCACCATAAATGTCTGGGATTCATACAGTGCAGGTGCACTCATTGCTGGGGTTACAACAGATCAAAGTCTGGGTAAATGTGAAGATGGTGTGCACGACCACCACTGAATGAAGGAAGTTTCCATGTTGTGCATGGCTGGAGAACCAGAGTATATATATATAGACATCCACAGGCACACTTACTCTGGGTGACCAAAATAGTGGCACAATAACAAGCACCTGGAAGCAACGCATGCAGAAACACAGATGTATTTCTCCGTACAAAAATTACAGTCTACACACGAACGAACGATGATCTGCACAGAAATGGTTATGAACACGGCTACACAAATTCTGTTCACTACATCCAAAGCCAAAGACAGAAAAATCATGCAAAATCCACAGGTCCTTCATGCCGAGTTGCCTCTTCTTCTTACTTGCCTAGAACCTGAACAGTCTGTCAAACACAAAGCACACATCACTTCCTTTTAACTCCTCAATTAAAAAAATCAAAAATCAAAAAATCAAACAAGCGTCCAGTAATTTAACATCACCAGGTAATAAATAATAAACAATTTATTTCACTTGCCAGCGACACACTGTAGAAACAACAACAACAAACCAAGAGTGTAGGTGACGAAGGAGTAGATCTCAGAAGACATGATCTTCTCCTCGTAGCGCTCGCCCCGGGGTCCCCAGATGATCTTGTACTTCTCCAGCGGGCCGTACGTCTCGCGAGGACGCTGCCATGTGACCTTGACACTGGGAGGTTCTTCCTGGATGAGGTTGACGTGCAGGTTGCGAGGAGGTGTGGGCACTGGAACACACCCGTCTGTACCGTGAGTCACAGGAATTGGGCAACTCATTTTAGAGGAAGAGTTTACTGGTGATCTGGACCCTTTACTGCCCCAGTAACTGCCCCTTTGAAACAGGCAGTCTACCTCAAACTGTCACCCTACCGCTGGATATTTTGTGTGTTAGTGTGTGTGTGTGTGTGTGTGCGCATGTGTGTGTGTGTGTGTGTGTGTGTGTGTGTGTGTGTGTGTGTGTGTGTGTGTGTGTGTGTGTGTGTGAGTGAGTGAGTGAGTGAGTGTGTGTGTTTGTGTGTGTGTGTGTAATGATCACTATTAGGGGAGGGACATGAGTGTGTGTGTGTGTGTGTGTGTGCGTGCGTGCGTGCGTTTGTGTGTGAGTGTGTGTGTTTGTGTGTGTGTGTGTAATGATCATATATTAGGGGGGAGGGACATGAGTGTGTGTAGTGTGTGTGCGCATGTGTGTGTGTGTGTGTGTGTGTGTGTGTGTGTGTGTGTGTGTGTGTGTGTGTGTGTGTGTGTGAGTGTGTGTGTGTGTGTGTTGTGTGTGTGTGAGTGAGTGTGTGTGTGTTTGTGTGTGTGTGTGTAATGATCTATATTAGGGGGAGGGACATGTGTGTGTGTGTGTGTGTGTGTGTGTGTGTGTGTGTGTGTGTGTGTGTGTGTGCGTGTGCACATACGTGCATGTGTGTGTGTGTGTTGAGAGAGGGGTTGGGCAACATAGTTACTGCATCTTTAGTGAGTCTGCAGACAGCTGATTTGAAGTGCAATTAATATCATCTAATTTTCCAAATTAGATGATATTAAAAGCACTTCAAATCAGTTGTCTGCAGACTCACTAAAGACACAACATGAAGAATGAAGGCAGGCATGTGTGGCAGTTGTGTCCACAAGCAAACCACCGACGCTGCCTAGTACAGAGGAGGGAGCCAAGAGTGTTGTAATGCCTGCATACTAATACAACCACCCTACAAAGCCTGCAGAAATGGAAGCATCTGCACACTGTCTACCTTGTCAGGCCAGCTTGCATCTTTGCATGGGGTCTCCGCTAACTGGGGGCAAATGGTGAAGCAGCAATGCTTTTTTCACTCTGATTACCATACACCATGGTGATGTAAAAAAACAAAAACAAAAAAGGGCCCCGGATTCACTGAGCACACACTCTTCATTTTAAAAAAATGATTTTTGGGGTCATCGTGACGTAACAAAAAAACTAAAGAAATGCATTGGATTCACTGAGCACACACTCTTCATTTAAAAAAAAAGATTTTTGGGGTCATCGTGACGTAACAAAAAAACTAAAGAAATGCATTGGATTCACTGAGCATACACTCTTCATTTTTTTTAAATGATTTTTGGGGTCATCGTGATGTAACAAAAAAACTAAAGAAATGCATTGGATTCACTGAGCATACACTCTTCATTTTTTTAAAATGATTTTTGGGGTCATCGTGATGTAACAAAAAAACTAAAGAAATGCATTGGATTCACTGAGCATACACTCTTCATTTTTTAAAAATGATTTTTGGGGTCATCGTGATGTAACAAAAAAACTAAAGAAATGCATTGGATTCACTGAGCATACACTCTTCATTTTTTTAATGATTTTTGGGGTCATCGTGATGTAACAAAAAAACTAAAGAAATGCATTAGATTCACTGAGCATACACTCTTCATTTTTTTTAAATGATTTTTGGGGTCATCGTGATGTAACAAAAAAACTAAAGAAATGCATTGGATTCACTGAGCACACACTCTTCATTTTTTTTAAATGATTTTTGGGGTCATCGTGATGTAACAAAAAAACTAAAGAAATGCATTGGATTCACTGAGCATACACTCTTCATTTTTTTTTAAATGATTTTTGGGGTCATCGTGACGTAACAAAAAAACTAAAGAAATGCATTGGATTCACTGAGCATACACTCTTCATTTTTTTAAAATGATTTTTGGGGTCATCGTGACGTAACAAAAAAACTAAAGAAATGCATTGGATTCACTGAGCATACACTCTTCATTTTTTTAAAATGATTTTTGGGGTCATCGTGATGTAACAAAAAAACTAAAGAAATGCATTGGATTCACTGAGCATACACTTTTCACTCTTTTTATGATAAACCGCTTGGATCACGGCAATGTCACCAAAAAATAAGTAAATAAATAAAGGTACTGGATTCACTGAGCACACACAATCCATCCTGACAGTTCTGATCCTGACTTACCGGCTCCCTTGGTGGTGATGATGCGCGACTTGCTGCGCAGGCCGTCCCCCTTGCGCGTGTAGGCCGCCACCTGGATCAGGTACCTGGTGTCCGCCAGCAACTCCGTGATGACCGCCTCGTGCAGGTCCCCGCTGAAGGTGTCGTGGTAGCGCTCCGAGCGGCCGGGGATGGGCTCATCGTTGCTGTTCACCTCAATGTAGTAGACCTGGTAGCCGCGAATCTTCCCGTTGGTCTCCTTGGGTTTCTCCCACTCCACAAAGATGCCCGTGGAGTTGATGGCCTCCACCTTCAGCTTCCTGGGCTCTCCAGGGACTGTTGAAAACCATCTCACTGTGAGACTGGGTTACAGCACGTCCACATCATCCCTCACAATGAAGGGGAGGGTGGCAGGCCGGAGGGAAGAGGACATGGAGGGGAAAGGTACAGTTGCACATTCAGATATGTTTCACTACTAAGGTGGGGAGGGGGTACGGTGGGGGGTGGGCGAGGTAACAGTTCTGTTAGGAACGTGGGTATTCCAGTTGTACTTGGTTCACAAAATGCAACTGGACAAATGCACTTCACATTACATTATACATATAATGGTTCAGACATGTAAAAACACATTCGTTGCAGCATTCCTATTCTTTGCACAATACATATAAAGTCTATACTTCAAAGTGTTTTAAAAAAATAAAAAATAATCAAATGCTACAATAGTCTACAGATCTCTACTGTCTACATACACACCAAATGTAAAGTGTTGCTTTTTTCTCATCAGTACAATGCTAGCAACTTCTGTGCATATCTTAGAGAAATTTCTTCATGATAATTGCAGAAATCCGTGATTTTTGTTTAGTAGCAATTGATGCAACTAAAAATTCATACAATTAAGATCATGAAACTCAACTATACTTAATTTGTTGATGTTTGTACAGTTATGACGTGATGAGTCATTTATCACACAGCCATGGAAACCATGAAAACTAATTTGCACAGACATTTTCATTTAACCATGATATCATATTAACCTAATACGTATTCAATTTGGTTACCTATTTCATCCATTTCAAAAACTTCATCTGGCTGTTGGAAATTTCAGACAAGAAAACAGTAAATGATTGATAATCAGTATCAGATCAAATACAAAAACTGAAAACAGAAACTTGTTAACTACCCAAAGACAAGGAAATGTAATAAAAGTAATAACACTCAAAGTATAAAATCTCAGGTTGCATTTGAAACACAGAGAACAATATTCAGTGGGAAACATTCAGATCACAACACCAATCAACATGCTCATCACAAGCACAACATCAAGGTGCAAACATTTAACATTCAGTTTAACATTAAATCATCCACAAGAAAATAACAACGACGCTGATTCCTTGAGTATTTCATTCAGATAAGGTAAGAATAACTGATTCTTTCGCAATCACATTTCCTTCTAAAACCAGTCTTGTCAGCAAGAGCAAAAAAATCAACCTGACTGAATGATAATTACATCATAAGCTCGCTGGCATGGACTGACATGAGAGAACACAAAACAGTGGAGAAAAGAGAAACAGAGTGAAGGTGAACAGGATAAGCCAGAACAAACTGTCACAGAACTGAACAAAAACATCATCCAGCATGGAGACAGGCACTGAGACCAGACCACCAGAGCAGTAAATTGGTGTCTCAGGTAGCTGTTGGCAGTTTGTGGCGGAAGCAAGAAAGACACACCGGGGCAGTGTGACCTGTCCAGACTTAAGAAGAGCAAGTCACAAGAGACTGAAATGGACTGCAGAAAAACAGCAGCTGTTAAATGTGTTCCCTTGTCTTCTGGTGTGTCCTTCCAGTCTCATTCAGCATGTGATGATCTTCCTTGCTTGGAAGCTGCGTCAGTGAGGAACTAAAGACAGTGACCTCTCTCACAAATGTTCTTATTGCGCTGGCCCTGTGAACAGGACCACTAAGACCCGCAGCAGCTTGGCCACTGGCAATCCCAAGAAGCGAAACTCCATTCTAGCACTCCTAGTCAAGCAGGGTACTTATATATATATATATATATATATATATATATATATATAATGCATACAGACTGTTGAGACGGGCTGCTGCACACTGCACACCTAGGAACAGCTGCTAGTGCCACTGACTAACTGTGCTGGTCACTATCACCGGTATCAGTGAAATCTGTCAAGCAGTCATTGTGAAGCTCATCCACTGCTGGCAGCAATGCCATTCTCATATTTCTAGCCACCAGCTAAGAACTCTGCCTACAAAGCTCAGGAACTGCCTGAAAGTCGAGGTGGACGTCCTGGGCTCCTGTCCCTAATAAACCTGCGGTTTTTGTGGATGTAAAGCAACACTTCAACCAACTCTGGGTACTGTTACTGGGTGAAGGGGGCTTGGGGTGGGGGGGGGGCGGGGGTGGGAGGGTGGAGGGGTGGAGGGGTGGGGGGGGGGGGGGCACTAGTGTACAGTACTATCATTACCTAGCTATGCCTGTTGCTGTTCCTTTCTCCCTTCCTATCATAATACAACCCTGGCACCCAGCTTTCTGGGTCTTCGCAAAAAGCAACAGAGATCAAGGGCACTGTATTTTATGGAGTGGAACAGAGGGCCAATCTGCAGTGAGAGCAGAAATGATTTCATTTGCTGCATGAACAGTTGCTCACAAAGGCTGCAGCAAGCCTAGCCCAGCAGGGCAGAACACTCTCCCCAAAGCAGTTCTGCTGTCGTCCTTCCACTGGTGTATTGAGAATTGGTCACAAATGCATCATCAAAGCCAAACCGTACTGCCTGCATGCAGTTTGATTGCATACATTCTAGTGAAAGAAATTTGTCATGCTTTGTCATGGGGCCATTCATTCACACTAAGAGCATTACACTACAGTTGAGTTACACATGCTTGTACTGTTTTCACAAATTTAACCAGTCCATCTTGGTTAGACGACCACCTATGTAATTACTGTATCTCATCACTGTAGACAGCAGTGTTAAAAGAGGTGATGATGCTCAAAGCAAATTAATCAACAATGTTCTGACAACACTTCATGCCATACGTGACAGTTCACTGGATGTTTAGACAATGAAGCGCAGAGGCTTCTTCGGCCGAAATCCACAAACTGACTGCAAGCAAAACCTGGGTGAGATCAGAATGTCAAATCTCTGACTAACACTACAACACCCCGTCGAACAATGAACTGGCGCAGCTAGGAAACACAACTGGCCATCTCCTCTAAAAACTGAACAAAATCCAAACAAAAAGGCAGCCAACCAGGAACAATGACCAAGAAAGAACAAGTTAATGGAGGCAAGAGAAGTGAAGTTAATGAGGTCAAACAATGAAGAAAGAGAGAGAGAAAGAGAGAGAGAGAGAAACTAATGAACGAACGAACGAACGAACGAACGCACGCAGGCACGCACGCAAGAACGCAGCTGAGAGCAGGACCGGGGCAGCGGGCTACCTACCATCTTCGTCAGTCTGGACCAGGATGGGTGGCGAAGCTGGGCCGTCGCCGACACGGGTGTAGGCCACCACCCATATCTTATAGTCCGTCCAGGTCTGCAGGCCCTCCAGGGTGACCGACTGCTTGCCGGGCCCAACGTTTTTCACAGTGGCGTCATTCTCTGTCTTACCCGCCTCATCTTTCATGTAAAAGATCTTATAGCCGGCCAGGGCCCCATTTTGTTTGTGGGCTAGGGGTGGTTTCCAGGAAACCTCGATTCTGTGCTGGTCTATTGGCCTGCCACTCACGTCTTGAGGTGGAGCTTCTGGGACTGAGTGTGGGAGGGAAGGGGGTGGCGGGGGCGGGGGGGGAGGAGGACAGAAGAAAAATGAAAGAACATAAATGAAAAAATGAACTAAGAGGTAAAAAAGACAAACAAAAACTTAAGTCGCATGAGGAGTCGTTGTGGGTGGGTGGCTGGAATAGAATCGATATATGCGCTGCTGCTGCTCATGTATGCATGTTGATTAATCATCGTGAGTTGTTACTTCAACATCAAGCATGCAGATAGAAATTAGTGGCGTACTGCAAAACAAAATGCACCATCCAAATGCACGCAGGTTACAGATATGTACAGACTTCATGTACACTAGACTTCCATCAACAGGAAAGGGATATAAAAATTAAAAAAAGAGAGAGAAAAAAAAAGAAGAGTGAAACAACACTGCAAGGTCTGTGGCTGTATTAAATCTAAAACGCAGTGATTTAGTGTGGGGGTGGGGGTGGGGGTAGAGGTAGAGGTAGAGGTGCTGCAAGGAAAGGATCCGAGCTGTTCTGATTACAGACAGCCGGTTGAAGTGCGGAAACCTGAAGCACAAAGGTGGCACAGCAGGAAGGCAATGCTGGGATCTTCATGACAGCTAAGGAGTGCAGGGGAGGTGGAAATTTGGAGATATCTTTTAATATTCAACGGGGGGGGACAACACATTTCAAAACAAAGGGTTTGGATCAAACAGACAAACATCTTCAACCTGGTAACACTTTGGCTTTGGTTCAAAAACTTTGTGATGGGTAAAAAAAAAAAAAGAGAAGAAAAAAAAAAAGCAGAATTTAATCACTTGGTATTTTACCTGCTGACCTGCTCCTCTCCCCCACCCCCCCCCCCCCCCCCCCCCCCCCCCCCCCCACACACACACACACACACCACCGCCCCTCCCCAAACCCAGCATTTAGTTCTTCCTTATGTTTCCGGAGCGCTGCTTTTGAAAGTTTATTTCAAGCCATGTGGACGAACCCTAAAAGATCCTTCAATAAACTCATATCAAAGCCAAACAGATATAAATAAATAAATAATATTATATTACGAATAAAATTCCGGACACAACAAATCCACTGCACTGAAAACACATCAAACTAGCAGGGTATCACTAGACCAAAGCCAACAACACTTCAGGGAAAACAGCGGGTACTTAACTTCAGTGACACTTTCTTGTGTGTGTCTCTATCATGTCCATGAATGCGTATAATTCATTAATTTATACATGAAATAAAGAAGTCTGATGTTGTGTGTACTTGGATTTAAAAAAATCCCCTAAAGACCGAAAGAGGGTGAGGTGAGGGTGGCGGTGGACTGGAGGGAACCTGGCATCATTTCATGGCCTGGCTAAAATACTGTTCACTCAAAATTCCCTACAGCTCAGAGTTTTAAACTGAGTCAGGCTGAGCTGTGTAGTAATTATACAGTGATGCATGTACTAGGCCCATCCCTTTGTCCAGTACCCGAGTATGAACTGGTTGTTTTGAGCATACAAACCTAGTGAGGTCTTTTCATAGCAGAGATGGACAGACTGTTACTTGGTGCACTTATGAAAGCACTATCCTGTCTTTCTCTTCATTAAATGCTTGTGTGTGTGTGTGGGGGGGGGGGGGGGGGGGGGGCATCCTACTGATGACAGTTTGATCTGTTTGTATATAAAGTTCACTGGCATCTATTTCCAAAATCAGGTTTTACTTCAGGAATTTTACAGATGAACTGATTCAAACTCATGCATGCATTCATTGAAGTGTGCATCAGCAAACAAATCACTGCTTCAGTGCTCATGTTCAAAAGAGTAGAACAGAAGCCAAAAGTGAATGCATCATACTGGAAATAACTATGAACTGTTAACGATCAAAGAGACAGCTAAATTAAGTCATGGCAGTTTGTCAAACCAAAGATTTTTTTTCTTCTGGTGTGCATCAAACAGCAGTTTCAGTGGGGTTAAATTAAGCAAGGATCTGGCCAAAACAGATGCAGGACTTTATATTGGTGTCTTGAAATATTATTTGCCGGGGTAATAAAAACAAATGTATGAATTAAAGTGTGCTCTGCAGTTGTTCATTATCAGTGCATGTGAGTTACGTAATACCTTTGCAAAAGATCGCAGTGTTAGTATCAGCTCAAGTCAAACATGTACACACAGGATTAAGATTGTGTTTGTTTTTGTTGTTATTGTTGTTTTTTGAGTGAACATTTTGTTTCTGTAAAGCGACTGTGAAATGCCAGATGGAAATACATGTGAGGACACTGACATGATAATAATCACCAGCATTTCAATACATACAAATACAAGGGGATAAAAATACACCTAGGAATGGGATAAAAATACACCTAGGAATGGAGTCGCTAAATGCAACATTTAACTGTACAAATCCACAATACAAAAAACAAAAACAAAAACGGCACTGACTCACATAAATCAACTTAAACAAGTACATGTGACTTAAGCAAAGTATGACTTTTAAAACGACTAGACAAGTGGAAAAGGTGTACTGCTAAAACTTACCCACTGGCTGAAACAAACCTACAAAATGTGGACACAAAAACACATCCATTTTGCTGTCAGCTAAGCAACAACAAAACAGCTGCAGTGACCTGAGACTGCTCTGGAAACTAAGACTTAACAGCACAACCACCAACAGGAGGCGTGTGAACATCTAAGGAACTGCAACATGTTGTGTCAAACTATAAAAAAAAAAGTTGTGAAACATGGAGATGCTAATAAAGTCTAATTGTGCACTCTGTTCCTCCCTGAAGTTTCTGCAGCAAATTTCTAAAGTGGATGTGGAGATGTCATTATTATTATTATTTTATCACTGGGACGCAAGGTGACAATCCTCACAAAAATGTGTATGTTAACCCTGATCCCCCCCCCCCCCGCCCCCCACCTCCCCCCAATCATCTTTAATTCTGAATTGTTTTTAACCATTTTAAAGCATATATCAAGTTGAAACAGAGTCACACAAACTAGACTCTAGAACAATGGGAACGGGGAAGTTTGAAAAGAAACTGACACCACAAAACGTTTCACATTTCACAACCTCAAAACAAAAGGGAATTGAAAGATTACAACAGAATTTTTAAAAAAAATCAAAAAAAAATCACTGATCAGAGAATGGAGTGAACACATCCTGCAACTTACTGAACTGATGAGTCTTGGCTTGAATGGTGGGTGTGCGAGGACCTTCCCCACGAGTAGATTTGGCCGAGACCTGAATGTGGTAGACCGTGTCCGGAGTGAGGTCTTCCAGGCGGTAGTTGTTGACCGGCGGGTGGATGCTGACACGGACGTTCTGTCGGGAGTGGGAGTCGTTGTAGTAGAGCTCATAGCTGATGATGGAGTCGGCTTCTTGGGGTGCGTCCCACTTGACCAGGATCTCATTGGGTGAGATGGCATCAGCGTGAAGGTTCAGCGGCTGGTACGGCACTGAAACATCACCAACACACCTCAGCAAACTGCTCGGCCAGAAAGATACACTCTCACAAGTGAACTGACGGAGAGAGAAAAAACCTACAACGTTCTAGTTGGGCAGGTGCCAAAACAGTTAGCCCTGAAGACTGGAATTGGAAAAGGTTCATTTTCCTCCCCTCTTTCAAATTTTACACTCTTCTTCCAAACAAAGATAATACATCTGAACCCCTGATAAAAGGCCACATTCACGAGACCATCCCTGTTGTAAGACCACCTTTTTCTGAAACCTGTCCCTCCAAATTTCCATGCTAATGAACCTCTCACCAAGGAACATATCTCTTTCAAGACCTACTTTTGCTTGATTTTTCAGGATGGCCTTAAAAGAAGAGTTTGCGTTGTAGCAGGTTTATGCAATACACTATGCTTCTGCAGGGCTTTGATTTATTACTTATCCGTTATGGCTTACACCAGAAGTGAGAGAGGAATCTAGGTGGGGGATATGTGTGTGTGGGGGGGGGGGGGGGGGGAGGGGGGGGGGGGGGGGTAAGGGGGTGATCATGTGGGATCAGCCATGACCAACATTTAGTGAGTAATTGGATTTTAATATCCTGTCAACCACTCTGGGACACCTCAGGAGGTCGTCGCCAAAATAAGTACGTACAAAGTGACGCAAACATCTGAAATGTTTATTTCAACAACAACAACAACAACAAAGAAAAAACAGCCCACCCACCCCCCCAAAAAAACGAGAAAAAAAAAGAAGAAAAAGAAAAGAAAAAATGAGATGAGTCATGAGAGATTTTCACAAAAGGAAGGAAAACATTTGATACTTTTCTCTCCTTTGTGGACTGCTTAGACTAAAAGTCTGATGAATTTTTAATTCAACAATCACTTTCCCCTTCTGAAAAAAAAATGGGATCAGTGGCTGGCATGGTACACAACTGGATTGCATGGACTATTGCAACTGGGTCTTATGGATCCTTCTGTTGGTTGTTGTTCTAGTCCTCTCTCGCTCTCTCTCTCTCTGTGTCTGTCCCTCTCTCTCTCTTCTGTCCCTCTGTCTCTCTCTCTTTTGTCCCTCTCTCTCTAGAACAGCTTTCTTATTTTTCTTTGGTTGTTGTTGGAGTGGTCAGTGCATGTATGAATCAGGATGAAGAGGGGTGGGGGGTGGGCGGGTGGGGGGGTGGGGGGTGAGGGAGGGGTGACATCTGGGGTTGGGAGACTGTAAAAGACCTGTACTCTGACAGTGCCATGGAAAGGAGTCAGAGCAGAAAAGGAGAACTGAAACACAAAGTGGTGCTCCCGAAGCTGTCACAAACTTGGACGTCACTCACTGCATGCCAGGAATTCTGCTAGAAACATTTTCATCACAGGAAACCCACTGAAAAGTACTTATGAACAAAAAGAAGAAGAAAAAAAAAAAAAGAAAAAAAAAAAAAAGGAGGAGAAAAGAAGACGAAGAAGACAGAAGCTGCTGCTTTCAGCCGCATATTCGCAGCAATCGGTTTCAAACAGAACGCCCTACTTCTGTCGCTGCACAATCTTCGTTAAGCAGAGGTTTTTAATCAAACCAGCATAGCAGCGCCTCTTCAGCTTATTATTGCAATGAAACGCGCCTGACACTGGTGCAACGCTGGACAGCACACTTAGTTCAGGTAACTGCCTCATCCTATGCCAACGTAGGAGAGTGAGACTGCCGATCGCATTTTTTACTTTGTCTTTTACTTATTTATTAGCATTTTTATGACAAACGAAAAGACAGCTAGGTGAGCACAACACAATGTGAACAGCCAGAGTGAAGCCCATGTCTTGACCCAGGCACGATAACTCATCCAACAACTAGAAACAACACAGGGGTGAGTGGCTTGCAGTATAACAATAACAGGATACGGTAAGGCATTAATAGTTGTTCGTCTTTGTATTAGCAACAACAGACGCTGCTGTCTCAATCTTTTTCAAAAGACAGTCAGTCTGTTGTCACATGGATTCTGTCTCACTGAAACTGTTTGTATTTGCTGCACTAATCTGTTGTTGTCACGTGGATTCTGTCTCACTGAAACTGTATCTGCTGCGCTAATCTGTTGTTGTCACATGGATTCTGTCTCACTGAAACTGTATTTGCTGCGCTAATCTGTTGTTGTCACATGGATTCTGTCTCACTGAAACTGTATCTGCTGCGCTAATCTGTTGTTGTCACATGGATTCTGTCTCACTGAAACTGTCTGTATTTGCTGCACTAATCTGTTGTTGTCACATGGATTCTGTCTCACCAAAACTGTATTTGCTGCACTAATCTGTTGTTGTCACATGGATTCTGTCTCACTGAAACTGTATCTGCTGCGCTAATCTGTTGTTGTCACATGGATTCTGTCTCACTGAAATGTCTGTATTTGCTGCACTAATCTGTTGTTGTCACATGGATTCTGTCTCACTGATCTGTATTTGCTGCGCTAATCTGTTGTTGTCACATGGATTCTGTCTCACTGAAACTGTCTGTATTTGCTGCACTAATCTGTTGTTGTCACATGGATTCTGTCTCACTGACGCTGTCTGTATTTGCTGCGCTAATCTGTTGTTGTCACATGGATTCTGTCTCACTGAAACTGTCTGTACTTGCTGCACTAATCTGTTGTTGTCACATGGATTCTGTCTCATTGAAACTGTCTGTATTTGCTGCACTAATCAGTTGTTGTCACATGGATTCTGTCTCACTGAAACTGTATTTGCTGCACTAATCTGTTGTTGTCACACGGATTCTGTCTCACCAAAACTGTATTTGCTGCACTATATCAGAAGAACAGTCTGTCTCTTATTTGCAAAGTCTAGACCTTATTACTATAGTGGGCAGATCTTGACTCTGAACACCTACTTAAAATTCCTGCAGGAAGAAGCTGGCCAAACAAACTCAGCTCTTTTGCCAGGCACATTAATGCTGAAACAGCTTTTCACCTACCACTTCCAATTCTACATGCATTTCAAGCACTTCAAGTTTCATTATGGTTTGACAACCACACGACACGAGCCATCTTTGAATTAGCACCATGTCCACTTGAATAACTTAGTGTCTATGCTGCCTGTTTTTGTCTTCTTCATCTCAATCCAGTCTATTCCCCCTGAGTCCTACCACGAGCCACCTTCGAATTAGCACCATGTCCACTTAAATACTTTAGTGTCTACGCTACCTGTTTTTGTCTTCTTCATCTCAATCCAGTCTATTCCCCCTGAATCCTACCTGCCTTCCCGAACATGTCTGTGAGTGTAACAGAGATGTCGATATACAAAAACAAAACAAAAAACAACAACTTGTGCTTTGAGTTTTGGTGGATGGTAAATGTCCTACCCAGGTCAAGACCGGACACCAAAGAAGATGGTTCAGAGACGGGCATGAAGCTGCTGATGCTCCAGCCGCAGCGGAGACAGACAGCAGCGTGGCCAGTGTATTGTTAGGGTAGGGTGGGAGGGTCAGCCAGACCAGCAAAAGGTGGGCTACAATGAAGCGGGGTGGGTATATAGCTGTGCGTTCTACTTTCTAGTCCAAAGTGTGTGCATTACAGAGGGGTGGGTATATAGCCACATGTACACACTTCACAAGTTGCCTAGCCGGACCCTCTTACTGTCACACAGCCTGGGTGAAGGGCATGCCCCTGGTGAACTGCACAGTTTGGGAGAACCACCCAGGTGCTCCTCAGTATTTGCAGACACCTTGCCAATAACAGCAATACACAGACTTGCCTGATGCCCCCCCCCACCCCGCTGCCCACCCGCAACCACCCCCTACTGTCAAAGCAGACATTTTCATTGACAACATTTAACACTGACAGCTGAAGCAGGGACTCCCACCTACAACTGAGTGTAAACTAGGTTACACTCAGCAGTATAATGACAGCATGTACCAACATTGTTGAATACACTGCAGGAAAAACGGAAGTACACACAGTTGTTCAAAAGTGTATATATACATATATATATATACATATAATTTACATATACATACAAACAAGCAAATTTGGTTTTTGCCCAGACACTGGTTTGTAAATATCCGTCTCAAGTGACAATGATCATAAAAGTCTTTTGACGTTTGTTCATCAAGAACAACAACAACAACAACAACAAAAACTAAATCTGGACAAAAACAAGAAAAATGACCAGCATCTATTCAAAAACCATAAATTTGCTGAAGCATGCAGCACAGCAGGCGCAGTAGCGCAGATGACATAATGAGATGAGAATCACAGATGACACAAATTCAAATAGCTTTTGTACAGTGAACCAAAATAAACAAAAAACGGGAACAAAATGAGAAAAAAATACAGCAAACAGTACTGCTCATTTGAACAGCACTCGGTAAAATGTCGTTCTGTTCTACGGCACCACAAGACTCCTTGGTGGTCATCTTCAGTTGGTCATGTGATGCGCTGCATAATGATGAGGTCGTCAAGCTTCACTTAACTGGGCAATTGTCACCATCCTAGTGGACACTCAGGTTTTAGTTTCAAGCATCAAACAAATGGCAAATGAATCTGGTTCTAAAACTATTCCCAGCAGAGAAGTTGCACCAATGTAACGTAGCCTGGTAGCCTACCTATGTTTACCACTGCAGCTGTGTAGTGCCATTACTTTTGCAGGACCTCTTTTTCAGAGACATCCTAATGAAGGACCTGTCCCCTCTCAATGTGTTTACATTCCGAAACTCGCTAACTGCATGTCCCCATTGTTTGTGCTTTGCCCTCCTCATTGATAAAACTCAGGTTTACTTGTAATCCCAAGTTTTTCTGAGGTGTGGGGCATGAATCAGAAGAGCTCAACAAAGTGACAACCCGGGCCACAGCTGGAAAAATGAGTCATTTTATTTAAGGCAAGGGTATCAACTGTACCCATGCAATCAAGTAAAGTTAAGAGTACAATGACGTCTTGATACTCTCCCTCCCCCAGCTCCACCCCCCACCCCCTCAAAAGGAGAAAAAAGAAAGAAAAAATAAGCCTTTACTGGTGAATAAGTGAAATGCAAGACTGTTGAAAAGAGAAACTGGAAGCAAGAGGAAAAGGACAGGCTGTTTTCACAACTGTCAATCCCTTCTCTGGTCCTTCTGCTGGCACATACTGTGACCCCTCCCTGTCCCCCCCCCCCCCCCCCCCCCATTTTAAATGAACAGGAAATTCAAATTCACGTATGATAAATCTCAGTGCAGCAATTCAATTCAAAATGGTATTTACATGTACTGGAAAGCCTATATATATATATATAGTTCAGGAGCTGTGTGAGAGTCAAGGTGGCCGTCCTGGGCTGTCCGTCCTAACGAGCCTTCTGGTTTCCATGGACGTAAAGATATATTGAACTATGCTTCGGCATTGGTCTCAGCTTGTCCCTAATATGTCAACTGACATCTGAGGACATTAAGCAACACTACCTACCTACCTACCCGTATATATATGTGTGCTCCATTCTGTCTCTCAGAAGCTCCCCCTGCATTGGGTTTGAAACAGTTCCACGGATTTCAAATGCCAATCCTAATTTGAAAGTAAGTAACTTCGTGGTTTACACCCAGTCAGCCATCCTAATTTGTAGCTTAGCCATTTCATTATTGACAGAAAAATACCAGAACAAAACTGTCCAAAAAAAGCTGCTGGCGTGATTTGGAATAACAACAAAACAAAAGATGATCGACATAACTTAAACTGACTCAAAAAAGAACTGGGGAAAAGAAGACACTGAAACTGAAAAAATAGACAAGGAGTACAACTCTGCAAAAAAAAAATTTAAAAAAAATTGGGAGTAACCTCACCTTGGTAGCCAGCTGTGAATGGGTTTGGAAAGAGAAAACAGCAAGTCGATTAGTACAAGATGGCAACTACGCGCAAAGCACTGCGCTCATACTCTCCACACTGCTAGGTTCCCTGTTAAAGCTCATCACAAACTCTGATGGAAACAAAACCTGCGCCTGGCCTACTGCAGTAGCTACACAGTTTAAACACAATGCCAGTCAGTAAAAAGAGCAGGAGTTAGCAATCGCAAAAGCTTCAAGTGATGACTCTTAACAACATTCAGACTTCGCATTCATGTTAGTACAAAAGTGTTTACATTATCTCCATGCATTACTAGACCTCTGAGCATGCAGGCACTCTTAGTTTAGTGTGTCATGTGTAACAGAAGAATATGAACTATTTGTGCGCATACATACATTTTTCTAAGTCAAAATCATTGCCAAAATTAGAGAGTGGAGGGACTGTCTTTAAAAAACCTTTCCTCTTGTACTAAAATTAAAAACTTCTTCCCTGACACACAGAAACTGAGGCAACTGTTCTATTTGCTTATTTTTCTGATTTTGTAACATACGCGTTACACATTTCAGAAAATGGTTACGAAATACATACATCCATGTAAGTTTAAAGAATGATAGAAGCTGACCAGAACGCACGCATAAAGAAAAGAGCTACCACAAAACTACATGAGCAGCAATTTTTTGGCTGCTCATTCTGCACATTGTGTGCATGTTTCATCACAGAGAATGACAGTAGGGGAAAAAAACAAAAACAAAAATCCACCACACAGCAGAAAGGACATTAGTAAGTAATCCTAGATAATCGGAGCAAAATGTCTGGTCAGAAAAATTTCAAAAAACACACTGAATCACAGACTGAAATGGCAGAGTCAGTGGTTGCCAATAGCAACAAGTTTTCATCCTTTGCATGACAGTTTTTATGTCATCATACTGACATTCCCACATCACAAAATATTCTATAAATGAACATACATAAAGGGTACGCGATATCACATTTGTTGCAGTATAACCAGCATACACATAAATGTTCGGGATCAAAAAAATTATTTTAAAAAATGAGTAAAAGTGCTTAATAGTACAAAACGCTGCCTTATGTGAAAAACGCTTGCTGTCCTTACAAAACACTTCATGAAGCACGCAACGTGTACTGGCTAGCAAATACCCTGAAGCTTCTAAAAAGTAAAATCTTAATTATCAGCAGCAGGATGGGTTTCACATGTGATGGAACTAGCGCTACTGAAGACCTGTCACAATTGGCACCATTGTTGGACAGTCAGCAGAAGGATGCAACAATGACGGCACTGTAGGCAAGATGGTCTACAGTATAGGGTGCGAAAGCTCCTGGAGGAGGATCATGGGTACTCAGCTAATGTCCCTGTCCTCGCGTCACACGCAACCACGCACAAAAACACACTAGCATCAGGATTCAGATACGAGACAAAGACACAACAACGAGAGGAGATCAAATGCAAGTTGAGTGTCATCAGTGGCATACATGTGCGCATTAAAAAAAAAAATCCAAAAAAAATCAAAGGACCTGTGAAATTAAGTCTACCCTGCAATGTACAGTTAAGTCTTGGTCCAACATACAAGAAGATAAAATGCAATCATTCTGGACTACGAGCACGCGGCACACAATATGCGCTAACAAAGAGAGGCAGACACTGTACATCACAGGACCATCACGCACGACACAACCACTGACGGACAAAGATAAACAGCATGCTGGCATGGCGCAAAGTACAGCTTGCAGCGCAGAGTCGTCTCGAGTGTGCACAGCACATTCGGCAGCTCAAAGATAAGTATAGCTGAAGTCTAGTAGTCTTCCTCAGTATAAAAATAAAATAAAATAGTTATATTAAAAAACAAAAAACAAAAAAAGAACAGGAAAGAGATTGCTTCAATTCTTGTTTATCTCAAGAATATGCACACACAAAAATAAAAAATAAAAAATAAAATAAATAAATATGAATAAAAAACTACCTTTTCCATAAATGAAAATCAGACAAATATAAAATGACAGTAAATCCAAAAGCAAAAATTGGCAGAAGAAGGGCAGTATCGACTAAACATGGACTTGGATGTCCGAGACAAGCTACGCAGAAGTAAAAACAGTAATTTGAAAAACAGCAGCATGCAGCACCAGTAAGAAAAGTCAAAAGAGACATCGAAAAATTTGATGTTTAAAAAAAAATGTCCACACAATGGCCAGCCGAGTCAAAGACTGAACTCTGGGGCCAGTACCTGGGGTAGCTGCTAGGCCCGAAACTTACCATGAAAGATGGGTTTGCGATTCACTGGAACAGCAAATATGGCATCTACAATGAGCCACCACCAGGCAGCAGGAGTGAGGGAAGACAGAAGAATGGGGAAGGGGTTTCTGAGGAGTTCACAGACGAGGCAACGGCCTTGTTCATGTACAGCAGACATACACGCTTTGCTGGCGGACAAACGGATGGGGCACAGGCACCAGCGCAGGGGCAGCGAGCGCGCGTCGGATCAAACACGCAGACCAACACACAGACAACACAAGGAACAGGACTACAGACTACAGGAGACCATGCTTGCCTTTTACCAGCTTCAACATCACGAAACAATGGGTTTGAGCAAGCCGGTTGTATGCACTCAAATGACAAAAACAAAACTGCATTTCCAGAGTCCTTCAGTTGAAGGAAGGTGGGGAGGAGGGGGTAGGAAGGGGGCAGGAGGGGGGAGTAGACATAAGGATTTCAGTTTATGGTAGAAGGAAATTCTGGAGCAAGCTGTTCAAATGGCTGGAATTAGGAGGTTGCAGGGATGCAGGTTGCTGGAGTATAAACGGGGTTGGATGATGCAGAATCTGAGGTTGAAGGTGTATATGAACATAATGTAACAGGGTGGTTCTCTATCTACTTTGAAAAAAAAGAGAAAAAAAACTGGGGCTGCTACAGTATGTTATATGATTTCATAGGGAAGTGCAGGCTGCAAACCATGATGCAACAATGGTCAGGGCAAGGGAGTTGGGAGCACGTCTTTTGTTTTTGGATTTTTATCCAAGCGTTTTTTCTTTTTTCCTTCTTTTTCTCTGTAATCTACAAGTTTGCATGCTTTGTGGGCCACAATGCACTTTCTGTTCAGTCGATTTCAACAGGTCATGCACATGGCAACCGAGTTAAAAAAACAAACAAATAACAGGTTACTGTTCAGCCACAAGGCATGTGCTGAACTGGTCACACACACAGACAATGAAATCATGCCATTCAGATACCAAAACTAAAAAAGTGGTCAAGGAAAAATCTGGTTCACCATGCAGCCACTCACAAAAAAATAAGTCATTGTGATTTTAGTATAATAATTTAAAAAAAAGGGAAAAAAAAAAAGGGAAAAAAAAGAAAAAAGAGTAACATTTCATAAACAATGATTCGGTGGTATTTTCAAGTGCAAACTCAGTTCACATGATCTACCAGCTTCATAATAAAGATTGATCACCAGATGTTTGAAGCCCCCCACGTCCCCCCCCCCCCCCCCCAATCCCCCCACCCCACCCCCACCCCCCACCCAGTCTGTTTTTCACAAACATTTAAAATCTACTTGATTACACATAAGGTGGAAAGTCCTAGTACTGTAACACAAAGCAAGAATTGTCTTTAAGATGGCAACATACGATTATACCTAAATATGTAAAGTTCAACTTCACACACACACACACACACACACACACACACACACCACAACAAACACACTTTTCAAAACTCACAACTCTTCCCACAACCCAGACTCTTGCTTCACCCAAACGGAACCTCAAACCAGTAGGTGAGCATACACGTTCATGTTATGGTTATGAACTTGGAGCATGCTTGGTCAAAGGGGCCGCATGCAGTGGGGGGAGAGGACCAAAGGGGCATAACTGGACCTGATGAGACAGTGGAGACTTACCTCCCTGCGTGGTGAGGACCTGGATGGGGTGAGACATGGGGCCGGGGCCGATGGAGGAGTAGGCCAGGATGGAGATGGTGTAGGTCTGGTTGGGTACCAGCCCCGAGATGGTCGTCAGTCGGTTGTCGTTCTTCACCTCCTGCTGCTCCCAGAAGAACACCGGCTCCTCTGGTTTGAGTGTGTAGAACACACGGTAGCCCTGTCACAGCAGCAATGGTAATGACGGTCAAGACTGAACACTACTCTGTGGACTTGGATTAGCAGCCCAGTCCACACTTGGCTTACCGTTTCCTCAGAAGTTGCGGTTGGTGGTCACTTACTGTGACTTGCTTGCTCCTTGCACTCCACCATGGTGCACACAGCTGTTCTGGGCCCATAAGCAAGGGAGATTAAAGGTAGATTTTCCACTGACAGTCACAAGTTATTGTGAACAATACACAGTAACCCTGTGAACACAAACGATGAATGGTAATCCCAATACCTACTTAATTATGACAATAACAAAGATTATTTTCCACACAAATCCTTCAAAGCTTTACGTGCCTTACAATATAATCACAGAGATTATACAAGCTCTCTCTACATGAATATGGAGAACAGCACACTGGACACATCAGTGATCAGTTAACCCCTCCACCTCCACCCCATCCAAAGTGACACACAAACATACACTCACCACTGGAATAAATACCCATGATAAGAATGTCACTATATCATAAAGAACACACGGTATAAGTCACCTGCCACCATGATTTTTTTTTTAAATGTGACCCTGTAAACATGCAAAATATGTCAGCAGCTCATATGCATACAATCATGATAACCAGTAGTCATGTTTAAATAAGAACAATCCGGAATTGGTAATAAATTTCTCCAAATCTGTGCAGAATGAATGTGCATAATAAATACTTAATGTAAGGAATACGGAATAACTGTTTTCCAACAGAATAAAATGACTCTCTTTTTTACACCTTATTAGCAAAAGCTGACAAACAGCTTTCAGTTCAAGCACAGCAACACTGCTGATGACAGACCACCAGCCATCCCTCTTTAAGTACACCTGAGCTTCTCTGACAGTGATGCCTGACTTTTCTGATTTCTTTCAAAGAATGCGGGAGACCTCTCTACCACATTCTTTGTTTCTATAGCTATTGTTTCTACTGAACCTCTTCACCAAAGACTGCTCCTCATAAAAAAAAACAATTTTTAAATTCAAATTAGGGAGGTCTTTATCATTCCCCAGGTGGTTCACTGTAGTGCAACATCAAGCTCACTGACTGCATAAAGCTTACTGATCTGGATAAAGCTTGCTAACAGGAAAAAGTTCACTGACCTGGATAAAGCTCACTGACTTGGATAAAGCTTACTAACCTGTATAAAGCTCACTGATCTGGACAAAGCTCACTGATCTGAATAAAGCTTACTGGCATGGATAAAGTTCACTGACATGGATAAATTTCATTGACATGGACAAACCTCATTCACCTGAATCAAGCTCACTGGCTTGGTTATAGCTTCCTGACATGGATAAAGCTCACTGAGCTGGAAGTAGTTTACTGACATGGATATAGCTCACAAACAATGACACGGATAAAGCTCACTGACTTGGATTTTCCTGACTGATATGGATACAACTTACTGACATGAATAAAGCTAAAATACCTGGATGACCTAACTGACATGGATATTGCCCACTGACCTGGATAAAGCTTACTGACATGGACAAAAAGCCTACTGACTAGGAATAGGACAAACCTACCTGGCCTGGATAATGCTCACTGACCAGGATAAACTGCTCACTGACCTGGATAGAGCTAAATGACAGGATAAACTGCTTACTGACCTGGATAATACCATTGGGGAACTCCGGCTCGTCCCATGACACCACAATGGTGGTAGAACTGGCTGCACGTGCACGGATGTTGCGAGGTGGGGTACCTGGAGCTGCACACACATGTAAGTCAACAGACTCTTGAAATCAAAGGCTTAGTGGACTGATCGATCACATTGCATGAAGGACTAGTGTACTAGTGTGCTTTGTCAACAGAGAAAAGTAAATATAAATAAATAATTGAGCTAAATCAATTCAAGTCTTCATAACAGCATCCATGAGCAACGGGGAAAAAAATCTAACTGCAGCCATGCAACACTGACATTTTTCACTGGCTTCATGCTTGCTTCACAGTATTCCCAGCTTTTCTTTATCTAGTTCCTGCGGTTAATACACATTGACTGCCATATCTAATGTACTGAAACACAACTGCATCAAACTAACACCAGCAGGGGAATCACTAATTTAAGCTAACCTGTATCTCAAGACAATGATGTGACTAACTATACCAAAGTATAATGCTTGAAAGGAAAATTTATAACCACACAGGTCATTATGTTAAGACATAGTCATTCAATTTTTTTATATATATATATATATATTTTTTACATAAATAATCACATGTCTGTTTTACCTAATGCTAATCCTTAAAAAATGTTAGGTGTCTTTTTTTCTTCTGTTTCTTAAACTTTTTATTAACGCATAGTATATACCATGACATTTTTTTTATTCATGAGAATAAATATACTTCACACATCTGCTTTGCTAATGTTAGGTCATCTGTGTAGAGCAGCTATCGCCCCATGCGTCTCCTGCCTCTAGCTGTAGTGCAGTCAATATTTAATAATGATCTACAGATGTCTTGACACTAAACTAACACACGCTACATCTTCATGAATGTGTCAAATGCACATCTAGGTTATAAACAAACATAATTCATATTAACCCATCCTTTTGTCTGACACATAAAAACAAACAACAGGAAGAAAAAGAAAGAAAAAAAGTTTAATTAAATGTCCTAATTGGAAGAAAAAAGTAAACAAAAAAGGAAAAAGATAAGTTTTGAAAAAGCTTAGTCATAAAAGATTTAAATTTTTTTACCATCCTTATCTGAAAACTATGCAGGAAAAGGAGAAACGTGTTGACTGAAGGGAATATATTTCACACACATCAAACTGAAAATCAACTGAGAAGAGCAGGTTTTCTTTTCCATAAAAGAAGACCAAGTAAATTTGAAGATACATTCAGAAATAAAGAATAAAAGCAAATATTCAAATGAGTACAACTGACTGCACATACTGATCAGACCAGTTGCACAGGTAAAAAGAGAAGAAGAAAAGCTCAATTTAAACTTACACACTATACCCAGCTCCTTTTGTGTGTTAAGTCCTAGTAACTGATTGCTAAGAACCCACTGTGTGTGTGTGTGTGTGTGTGTGTGTGTGTGTGTGGCTTTTCAAAACCAAAGACTTTGATTTCAGGCAGTGTTTGCTTTGTCTGAAGATTGTTTTTCCTTCTCCGTCCAGTAACAAGACCTTAACAACAACAACAAAAATAACAATTTTTTTTAAATAAAATATCAGGACTGTGGTGGATGTGGATGAAAATTCACGGGGTAAACTGACTGCACATACTGATCAGACCAGTTGCACAGGTAAAAAGAGAAGAAGAAAAGCTCAATTTAAACTTACACACTATACCCCTCCTTTTGTGTGTTAAGTCCTGTAACTGATTGTAATGAACCCACTGTGTGTGTGTGTGTGTGTGTGTGTGTGTGTGTGTGGTTTTCAAAACCCCCACACCGAGCACTTTGATTTCAGGCAGTGTTTGCTTTGTCTGAAGATTGTTTTTCCTTCTCCGTCCAGTAACAAGACCTTAACAACAACAACAAAAATAACAATAAAAAAGAAGTCTGGGGGGTGGTCAAAGGATTATGAGAAAAAAACTTTCAAATTATGCCAGGAATTGTTTTCTTTGGTGCCAAGTGAACCAGCCTTCACACCAGCCACCATGTCAGGTTTCTTGCCTCTGTCTTGTCTTAACTCTCTCTCTCTCTCTTCTCCCTTGGTTTCTCTCCACCCTCTTCTTCTTTTTTATGGGGTGTTTATAGAAATGTGAGGAGTGTGTGCAGTGCTGAGGGGGTTTGGCTGGGAGGGCCCAAAACAGATGGCTTTAACAGATTTCTGGCACTGAACCATCACGACTAGGTGTTGACTCTGCAAGTTCCTCTCTTCATTTTTCTCACACTCAAACTCAACTTTCAAATCCTGTGAAATCTGACGTGTGTGTGTGTGTGTGTGTGTGCGCGCGCGCGTGTGTGTATTCACTTCTGTGTGAAAGTTAACAATGAACCTTTCATTCCACACCACAAATAATTTCTTAACAGAAGGGGAATATTACCATCAGAGAGAATACCAAAATACCACACATAGTACACAAAAAAGCAACAGGTGATAGAAATACAGTCAACTTCTGCCCAACTTTACCTTTAAATAATTCAGTGTCAAAAATTGAAACGGCTTGTAACAAAACCCAGGCACTTCACTCTTCCAGACTATAACCTACGTCACATTCACCCACCGGCACCCCACCCTAACCAACACCCTCTGTTTTAAGCGTTTTTTTAAACTTTTTATTTTTATTGCTAAAACACACACATCGCCCCTGGGCCGCTTTGCCGCCTTTTCCACCACTGGTGTACGCGACCGACGGTAACATTCAGCAAGCCCTGTATACCAGTAGCATCCAAAAGACTGTACAGAACTGAAGGGCTCGCCTGACAAAAACGCGGGTTCTATCTACGACTGAAGCCAGACGTACGTAGGGCTTTCATCCCGGCCAATGAACTAGCTCAGCGATCCCGGCCCATGGCCCACGGCCTCAGCTCGTCCCGGTCCCAGAAGCAGGCAGGAGGATCATGTCCAAGTCCCCCGCCTCGCCAGCTCTCCCCGACAGGGCATTCATCTCCAGGCTTCCTATCTAATGACCCCCTGTCACACGGGCCGCTGACTCGACTCCCCCGGCCCCTCTAGCACTTGCCTCCGCCCCACCCCCCTCTTCCCCTATCGCCCTCACCCCACCTGACCCCGCCGGTACTGATGCCGACGCCCGACTTCAGGTGGGAAGTAAGATGGTTTGAGGGTGGTGGGGGTAGGGGTGGTGGTGTAGGGGGGTGCTTCTGGGCGGCTTCGGGACACCACGTCTTTGTATCGCTAGGGCCCTGGTCTGCGTTTATTGGGCAGAAAACGAGATTTACCGTACTGCATTAATTTCAAATACCCGACCGCTATAGGGGTCCCAAAAGGGGACCACAATCGCACAGATGGGGGGGGGGTTAGTTCTTGGATTTTCAACGTCCCGTCAGCCGTGTAGGGTCACCTCGGGACGAGTGGAGAGGAGGATAAGGAAGAAGAAGGTAGACTGATGATGGCACACACACTCACGCACACGCACACCACACACACACACCCGCGGGCGCGCAAGCACACGCACAAGAAACACACACACACACACACACACACACACACACACACACACACACACACACACACACACACACACACAGGAGAAGAACTTGAAACACCTTGATTTCCTAATCACAGGTCCAAAGACAAGTTGGTCACACACACATACACACACACACACACACACACACACACACACAGACACACACACACACACACACACACACAAAATCCGACCCCCTCCGATAAGAACCAGACAAAGGGACTCGCATCCTGCTCCTCCTCCTGAAAAAAATACGTTTTCCCGACACCGCTCTAACAGCCAGGCCCCTCCCGAGACAAACTCAATCGTCGGACCCTGTTCATCACAACTGCTCGTCAGCGAGATAGATACCAAGGAGGAGGACGCTTCTCTCAACACAACCACCACCGTTGCACGTGCGCACTCACTCCTACTATCAGTCCTCGGCGGCGACTTCCACTTGCCGAAGCCGAACGTAGAAAAGAACTAACTGGCTGATTGACTGATTCAACTTTATTTCTCAACGGTGAAGATATTAGCACAAAGGCCGACTCACATATATATATATCTGCCGTGGCTACAGTACTACTAATAACCAAGGCAGTCATAGTGAAATATTATGATAGAAGGACACAGACAAATAGAACATCAATAAAAATGAAACACGTGTAACATATTCCAGCAGATCATCTTTCCAGTCGAACGACCTAAGAGTAAGACTTAGTGTCTTTGTCTAAGTCCAGGACACGATGTTGGTGGGTTTGGTCTAGACACCACATTCTTTGTCTAATAAGTGTTTAGTCATCGCGGACGCTTCGGGTCTCCGCGGTTGTACCTGCTGTTGCGTTTTTATACAGTTATGTAGTCGTACACGCCTTCGTTCGATGGGACTCACACCAAGTCGGAGTGGGCTGACTATATATTATATGCCGTCCAGGCGCAGTGTGAGTACCCATCCGGGAAAAAAAACTCTCTTATGCAGTGTCAGTACCACAGTCAGCTACAGAGCTTCTTACCAGTATGCCAGTCAGTCACACGCACAGCTTAATCATAGCAGGAACACAAACCAAGGTAGACCCTTTTAACACACACACACACA
>JABMCL010000047.1:807500-880000 GCA_018857735.1 Alviniconcha marisindica
AGGGAGAACCCCCCGAATTCACCTGTTGCTGCCAGAAGAGGTGAGCGGCGGGTGCCGCCCGGTATCAGAGCCGAGGACCGATAGGAGAGCTGGCGATGGCGGGTCCCGCAGGATGTCGTCCTTATCGGCGAGCTGCCAGGGGCCGCCTCTCGCACCCATCAACACGCAGCACGACTCTCTTATCTACCCCCACTACCTGCTTGCCCTGCACCCAGACACCGGCCCCCCCCACAGCCCCGTCCGAGGATGAGGCTCCCCGGCTTTCCAGAGAACATTTTTTATGTGTGTGGAGTTTTTGCAAAGAAGGGTGAAAAGTAGCGTCGTGGAGGTGGTAGTGGGGGGAGGGGGGGGGGGGGTCGAAGGGGGAGGGGGAAGGTGGGGGCGCTAGCTACGGTTACCCCTTACCTGTTTCATCTCAACCACCAGAGCAATTACGTTTTATCGCCTACGGCCTCTTCGCTGTAGTTCAATATCTGCCACCTTATCTAGCTCAAGCTTTTTTCTTCTTTTTTGTTCTTCTTTCTTCTTCTTCCTTTTTGGGGCTGATGAAGGCATGCGAGGATCTCAAAGCTCCGCGGGAAAGATCTGACGAAGGCTTGGAACCGTAAAAAGGCAAGGACTCAAAAATGGCAAACGCGTAGCTGCTGCCGTAGCTCAAGCACGCATTACTTCCGCTAGATCTAACTGAGGCCTGAGTCTGCAAGAAGACAGACTCAACAACAACAACAACAAAGCCCACGGCAAAACCGTAGCAGCCGTTGTGTGAGTCCAGCTACTACCTCTCTCAGATCTGATGGAGGAGTGGCTCGACGGTACAAAAAGCACGGACCAACAGCCGCAAAAGCGTAGCTATAACACTGCTTCGCCTAGAAGATTTACCAGCAGATCGGATCGGCAGCAATGCAAGACAAAGTGAAAACTACAAGTGGCAGGCAGCCCTCCACACACTAAAGCGTGTTGACGTGGCGTCAATCGGATGGGATCGTTGTCAGGTCTCGGGAGAAGAGGGGAAGATACATAAAGCGTGCGCTCCAGGATCTCAAACGACGCAGAACACCACTGGAGGAAAGAAAGACAGTAAACTGGCAGGTAAGGAAACCGAAGTGATAGAGAACACACCTGAGAGAAGGAGAGACATAAAGCAGCCAGGTAAGACAATGCTAAGTGATGTGAAACACACTCGGCATTTTATGCGATCCATCCCATACATACATTCTGTAAACCAGTTTGTTCTCTCCCCTGCACAAGGGGTGGGAATGCAGAAGTTTTCCCATACATACATTCTGTAAACCAGTTTGTTCTCTCCCCTGCACAAGGGGTGGGAATGCAGAAGTTGTCAACACACGGGCCCCTTTAACTTGGCCAAACGTCTTGAGATTTTAGAGATCCTAGACATTGTGGTATTCACTGTTTTCGACACTGCACGGAGGGTCACACACACGCACGCACGCACGTACGCACATACACTCACGCAGACACGCAATCTATACACGCATGCGCGTGAATTAGCAGCAAACCAAGTACTACACATTGTGAAAGGTATTACTGTACTCTGGCTGGACGAAATTTTGCAGTTCCGGAACATGACACCAGGTGGGAGGACCCTGAACACGTGTTAGAGGCCTCAAATAATATAAAACAAGTGTACACCCTCCTGAATACGTCACCACACAATACTGTCTGCTCCTGATGCAAACGAACGAAGCAATCGGAGACACCCTCCGCATTTTACAGAAACCAGGGTGGCCCGTCTCATATTGGCATCCCACGAACCTCAATCATGATAGAAATATAAGGTGTAGCGTCACTGAGACTGAAGACTGAATCAAAGTGCAAATCGCACGCTACACAATAAGACGGCAACCTGTAAAACAAGGAGACTCCCAGACGAGCCGGGGGCCCCCCCCCCCCAACACACACACCTCGCTGGGATGAATGGAAATCTACCCGCTGTTTGTTGGGTCAAGCAGAAACCCACCCCAACGTTTATTAAGATACAAGGCTCAAACCACCCAGTCCGACAACGTCAGAACTTACGGGGGAACCCCCCCCCCCCCCCCCAACCCCCAGCGGGGACGCCCCCTCCCTCCAACCCCCCTACCTTTTCCCTGTCCCGTGTACAGATAGCCTGGCACTGCGCCAGCCCCGGGCAAAGGCTGCTGCCAGTAACAACACCTCGTCTTTCACCCTCTGCTCCTGTCTCTAGCTATTTCAGACTGGCGGGCAAAGGAAGGAAGCAGCGCGGACGGGCTGGAAGCAGTCGATCCGAATGCTGAAGGTTGAAGCTCTTTAATAAGGTGATGGCCAGTGGCCAAGAACCGATGGCGGCCCGCGATAAGCCCGTCCAGCGTCCATCATCTCTCATCATCGGCCGCCGCCATCAGCGTCGTGGTTATCCTAACAGTTATCACCCTCATCGTCATCGTAACTGTTCTCGACGTCGTTAGCAACAAATAATTTCACAGAGTCTGCCCGGCATATGCTACTGATGGTGACGATAACCCCCTCAATTTCTGCCGCTACACCTACGACTACGACGACGAAAACGCGGAGCTTGGAAGCCTGCTGATGCTTTGCCAAAATATGATACAACAGTCAAGTAAAAATGAACAGTTATTAACCAAATGTCTATTTTAAAACAGTACGCGGTGGGAGGTGGGGGTGGGGGGGATAATGGTAATGCTGTTATGGGGCATCTACGTTTATTTACTATTCACTTGTGCAGTTAGAAACACCGAAGAACTGCCCCGAATTCAATGGCAGTTTCGTTAGATAAAGCTCACCCCACCCCCAAAGATTAGCAGGTCCTGCCGCTGTCAGTCTGACAAACACAAAGAACACCAAACTCGCTAAAGTAGAGAGAGAGAAAAAAGAAAGAAAAAAACTACCACCGTTTCGTTGCTGATCAAGCAACCTCCGCACTCCACCATACCCATTTTTTTACGTCTGAGCCCGTCACTGATTTTAACCCAACAACTCCGACTCTACAGCAGTGCATCCGAAACAGGCTGGATTACCGCTTCACCGAGACGCGGTTTTCGCTTTCTTCCGACAGACCAGCTGCTGAGATCATCAGCGTCCTCCCAACTTTAATGGGCTATCCGCAGTACCCAGTGTGAGCATTCCCTTGATGGTCTGCTCCATAAATTGGTACTGCCAGTGCAACCTATCCCGATGAAGGACACACTCGACGAGCGCTTGATCAGGTGCCAACAGCTATCATTACAAAGCAGGCAAGGACGAAAAATTCGTCTTTGCGAAACAGCCACGAGAGGCTCCGTTTTGTAAATTAATGCAAGATATGTGTAAAGCCACTCGTACCATCTTCCTAAAGACTGCCCTATTCCACACGCACGCAGCCCCCCCCCCACGCACACACACGCCATGTGACCTTGACAGATCTCGACTGTAACGCGTTGCCTCAGTTCACCTAGTCACCAGCACATGATAATTATCATATTATCTGTGAAATACATTCCCTTGATCACGTCGTTTGTAGCATGAGCAAAGAAGGGCAATACTGTGCCAAACAGGAAACAGATCTCATCAGCGGTAAGGTTATGTAAGTGGCGCAGGATGCTTTTGGCAGCCACGCCAAAGCACAATGTACATTCACGGTTGTCTGCGCCTAAAATAAATAAACAGCAGAGGAAGGGGAGAGCCGAAACTTTGCAGAACGGTGCAAAGCAGGGCCCAATGGGAAACACCACTCTTTCGCCTCTGTAAATATCGCGGCCATCAGTTCAGCCCAGTTGGTCAATGTACCACGGCTATACAGGGAAAAACGACAACCCCCCCTCCCGGACAAGGTTAGTTAGTAATTGGATTTTCAAAGTCGCTATATAATTACTAACCAGCCACCACCGAAAAACAAAAGCGCAGCAACCAAAGTCACTTCGTCCTCTTGATCACCTGGGTTGTACCAGAGACTGCCAACAGTCCAGATAATCTGCTGCAGAGGGGTGAGTGCAATGGTAGGAACCGCGGGATGGTTTATTGCTTTGTCTACATGTACTGGCCATGCGTCAAACTGACCACTTTCCAACACCTGGGCTGCCAGGTAAAACAAACACGCACACCCACTGTGCACGTGTGCCGCCGGCCTCCAAACGTGCACGTCAACCATTCCGTGCAGTGACCTCAACACTTCCTCCCTCTTCTTGTTCTTCTTTCGTATAGTTGACGTTGGTTGAAGTGTTGCTTTACGTCCACAGAAACCGTAGGTTTATTAGGGACGGGAGCCCGGGACGTCCACCTCGACATTGACACAGCTCCTGAGGTCTGTTCGTATAGTGTCCAACTTGAACATTATAAAGACTCTGACACTTTCAAAGCATGCCTGGGTTATTTTGGTGTTTCCGTAATCCACCGAACTCTGACATGGACTACAGGATCTTTTTGCATACGTATACACACAGGCGACCACGGTTTGTAAGGACCACGGTTTGTCTCATGCGAATTGTAGCATGCACAGAATTTGACTCCGGAGAAATCTCGGGGTGGGAACCTAGTACACAACGGCCCTCCATCCGTGTGGTGACCACGCTGGATCGTGCTTAACTTTGGCTTTCGGGAGCGAGTACTCCTCTTGTCTGCGCCACTGACTCTCCGACTTGGGAAGGAAAGAGGAATGAGCACGGCGAGATATTAAATTTTGGGTGGTGGAGCAGAGACGAAAAAAACGACCCTAATATAAGCAGAGACTCTCTCTCTATCTTTTTTTTAACCAAAGATTGTAAAAGCTACGGCCTTTGCTCTAACATCGTTACTGTGAGGGGGGGGGGGGGGGGGGGGACTGTAATGAAGTAAGCAGCAGTAAGCCCAAGTAGCAAAACGATCATCCAACCCCAGCGTGAGTTAGAGGGAAGCATTACGGCGGTGTCCATCAGCCCCGTTGGGGGCAGTAAATAGCCCGGGTCCCGGATGACGCCACTCAGGACGTCGGCAAATTGCAGTCTCCGCCACGTCACTGCGGGGCAGCACGGGCCACTAGAGGGGCGAATATTTATTGTCAATCAGGCGCACGTGCACATAACGGTACTGTAGTCGACAGTCAACCTCTCGGAAACATCCTAGTACTCACTACCAGCACGCGAATGCGGAAGAAGCGAAGACTCGAACTCGCACTCGAAAACTTTATTTTCCAAGAATTGTAGTTTAGGTTCATTTAGACAACTAGTCCTTGCTAAACTACCGATTAAGTGAAAAATGGAGTGGGGAAAAAAACAAAAACTTTACAAACTCGGTTATAAGACTGAAACGACGAGAGAGAGAGAGAGAGAGAGAGAGAGAGAGAGAGAGAGAGAGAGAGAGAGAGAGAGAGAGAGAGAGGGGAGAGGGCGTGGGGGGGGGGGGGGGGGGGGGCGGCATTCCTAGTCTCGTTTTCCGGTACCCGATGTCGTAAACTGATTCTTGGAGTGAGGGCGGAGTGCAGTAGAGGGCTGGGGGCAGGGGGACTGACGATGTTCAGTAGCCTACTTAGATTAAGCTCTTAAAATATAACTGGGTTTTTGTTCTTCCGTCGTTTGACTAAGGTTTCCTCGGCATTGCAGATTATCTCGTCTTCTATCTCAACCAAGCTGTCTCCGTCACCTGCTCGTCAGGCCGGAAAGAAAGGAAAAGATGCCAGAGATTTTTAAGCGGTGGGTGGGAGGAGAAAGCCGCGCGGAGAGGCTGAGTGGAACAAGCAGTGAAGTGGAATGGATTGAAAAACGGGCAAGACTTCCCGCTGACCCAGTCGCAGAGAGACGGCAGAAATCCATCTCAGGCGCACTGAACGCCAAACGTGTAGTAGACCCGGCAACAGGTGAAGAGCGGGATGACTCCGCCACGCCGGGGGTCTGGGATGGGGTTGCAATCAAGGAGAGAAGCTGAGCTGTTTACCAAGTCGAAGGGGGGTGGGGTTGGAGGGGGGGGTGGGGGGTGGGGATTAAAATGCCCTACCGCCAAGCGCCGCAAAGAAGCCACGGGACTGGGAGAACACACATCCTTCAGGAATTGGGTTTTTGTTGGAAATTACGCAGGTGAAGAAAACAAAACAACAAAGAGTACGAGTGGGGGCGGGTCATGACGAGAGAACAGTATCTAAAAGCAATAGAGAAACGTACAAGTGTCGTAAAAATAAAAATAAATAAAAAATCAGCGCTGCACGCTTCAGGTTAAGCATTTTCCCGTTCACTCCGGCCCGAACGTTCTCTGATTAAGGCTTCGGTTCAAAACTCAGCAACGTGTTTATTTTACGCACTAACCAGCCGCCCGAACAAGCAACCACAACCACAAGAAGATCTGAGAAGACTGGCGCAAAAGACGACGATGACTATGGCTGTGTGTGTGTGTGTGTGAGAGAGAGAGAGAGAGAGAGAGAGAGAGAGAGAGAGAGAGAGAGAGAGAGAGAGAGAGAGAGAGAGAGAGAGAGAGAGAGAGAGAGAGAGAGAGAGAGCACACGAGGCGATCACCGGAACAAAAGAAGTCACTGCTTTATTCTGACTCGGCCCTGTCCCACCAAATAATTATAGACGACATCAGGACACAGTTCCAAGTGGCACACTCCCACCATCGACTACCGGCCTGCCCTTCCTCACGCAGAGGCGGTTGAGCAGACAAGACAGGTAGGTACAGACATGCAACTCTCCTAGCTAGGTAAGTAAGTATAAATGGTGCTTAACGTCCACAGAAACCATAAGGCTTATTAGGGACAGGGAGAAGGGGGGAAAGGGGGTATGGAGGTGGGGGAAGAGGGAGATTATATACCTATCGCTACACTGTCACCACCAGAATGACTTCTGCATTAAGATGGGCACGCGATGAGAGCCATTTTAATGTTTCAGTAGGAAGTGATGGACAAAGTCACAAGACAGTGTCCACAAACCACAACTTTTTTTAAGAGAAAGGAGAGCCGAAGCGGTATCGAACCGAGGTCCTTCCGCTTACCAGCCTAACGCCTTACCGCTAGGCCAAACCGGCTCACTTCTAGCTTGGAGCATGGGCTAGTAAACATGGTGCTTAACGTCCACAGAAACCATAAGGCTTATTAGTGACGGGGAGAAGGGGGGAGGGGTTACGGAGGTGTGGGGAGAGGGAGCCAGGAGCATGGACGTTGATGATGATGTGGGGCTTCATGTCCTCGGATGTCGGGTTGACATATTAGGGACAAACTGTAACATACTCTTAAAACACAAGATGAGTGGGGGGTGCGGGGTGGTTGGGGGGGGGGGGGGGGGGGGTGGCATGGACCTATATATACATAATTATATAGGTCCATGGCTTGGAGAGTGTTCCACAGGATGTCGCCCCAGACGATAGAAGGCGCGATGACTGCATGAGCCATGGCGGCATTACGTCACCGCGTCCCGACCTCTCCCCGACCGCCCCCCACAGCACAGTGCGCTGCTCAGGGTTGACAGTAATTGGCTGCAGGAGCCTGCCCGCAGTCTCCCCGCTCCGGTGAGTGCCGTCGCTGACCCGTCTCCCCCCGGCAAGGCCAGGGGACACAGAGGGCCGTGCCAGACAACCCGCCTGCCGCTCCCCACCCCGCCATCTGGGAAGCCTCAGACGCCCGGACAGACTTGCAGGCCGTACTGGACGGTACCGAAGTTTAGAGGCACCACCCTGTTTGACGGTACGGACTTCCCCGGCCTTTTGTTTAGACTGAGCTAGTTTCGTTGGTTTTTTTTCTTTTCTTCCGTGTTTTTTCCGCCCTCCTCCCTCCCTCCTCCTCCACCCCCACTCTGTTGTGTACTTTCACAGCAGTGCTGTTACACTGATCTTAAAATTACTGAAATAACAATATATGGGCCTAAATTCTGACAAACTACGATGATTTGTTTTTAATTAAACTTCCCCTACCTAAAACACAGCGCTCGTATAATTTTATAATTCATCTTTTTCTGTAAATCCTCCTCCTTCATTACGTTCACTTGAACTCGTGGCAATTTGTTCTTGACAACAGAAATTGACACCAGGACAACAAAGGTATGATTGTTAGAGGGTTCCGCTCCGCCCGATGACAGCAGTCAGCATTCAATGATTGCAATTTGCTTCCTTTGTTTGCAGCCGACATCGCTCGGCAAAAAACAAACAAAAAACAAACATAAACAAAAACGACGTCATTACGTATTCTGATGCTCGGGTTACAACGTTCTGATTGGCTGAAAAGTCCGGTGACTGGAAACCTGGAATCCTCTGTTCAAGTGGCCCCGTGACCGACTTCCCATCGTGTTTGATCATTGTGTTATTGCCCTGTGTCAGGGGAATAACACAACGTGAACGTCGCGGTGACGCACTTCGCTGTATTGAATTACAACGGTCCTTTCCACACATTTTTCTATTTCAAGCGCTAAACGTCGTCCTTTTCCTTCTGCTTGTTTCGAGGCAGGGGTTCCTTTCAGATCACGTCCACTAATACCTGTGTTACTTAACATGTGGTAATCACAGAATCACTACCTGACCTCAAATGACCCGTGGAATAAAGGTTTGTTTTTTGTTAGTTTTGTTTTTGTTTTGTTTTCTTCTCTTTTTTTCTTTTCCCAAGACAGTTCCCAATACAAGTTATTCCTACCATAGACACACAGAGAGACAGAGAGACAGACAGACACACACACACACACACACACACACACACAAGTTATTCTTACCACAGAGACCGACACACATACACACACGCACGCACGCACGCACGCACGCACGCACGCACACACACACACACACACACACACACACACACACACACACACAAAGACAAAAGACATCCAACGCTCCTAATCGGATTCTAACCTAACAAGTCTCCTTGTATGCGAACAAAATCAATAACTTAACTGATACATAACTGGCTTTTAACGGCCTGTAAACCGCGCGTGCAGGTCATATTGTATCTGGAGACCACAAAACGCATACAGACTCAACCATGCACAGTAACTAACAACCCATCCAAAACAAAACAAATTAATGTATGCCCACGCAACATAACACCCTTCAAGTCCAGACAACCGAGCGTGAATCATGCACCGACGGACGCGACTCCTGCGCAGCTCTGGGTAATCTCCCTTGCCTCCGAAGCTCGCGAATGCTCCCGGAGCAAATGCTCGAGGGTCCCGGCAAAACTGAATCAGGATGAATTACTGCTCTATTTCCGCCCATTACTTTTGTACTTAGCTCCCGACAGTGGACGGGCAAATATCATAAATGTTCCTCTGATGGGCCCCATTGTTTTCAGTGCGAGGTCGGCTGGTTTCCCGTTATTTTGTTTCCAAGCGTTGCTTGGGGGAAAATGTCAACCATGCGTCGTGGAGTCTTTCTGTGCCACTCCGCTCTCTCTCTCTCTCTCTCTCTCTCTCTCTCTCCCTCCCTCTCTCCTTCATCAGAAGCAATGGCCTAAATGAATTAATCTTCCGTATTCTGTATGCTCTTTCTTCAGTCGGCTATACAGATTTGCATCTCGCCAAATAAGCGGAGCGTGCTGTATGTCTGTCTGTCTCTCTCTGTCTGTCTGTCTCTCTGTCTCTCTCGCTCTCCAGTCGGATGTATCTAGTTTTACTCTCGCCAATAGAGCGATGCGTGCAGTGTTGTTTACACGATCCAGACTGATAACCCCGACTAACGTTCGTGGCCTTGTAATTATAAAGCACTTAACCGAAATTGTGTCCGTTCCTTATAGCTTTTGTGTGTGTGTGTGTGTGTGGGGGGGGGGGGGGGGGAGGTAAATGTCTGTCAGTAATGAAGTGGAGCGAACCGTTAAGCCCCATGAGCTGCAGCAACGGTCTCTTGTCTTGCCGAAATGCGCCATGACTTCGACAGCAGCCCTCCTGGGTGGCCCTCTGGGGCAAGACGATCTGCTTTCAACCTTCTCTGACATAATCGCCACGATCTCGATACATCAAACTAAAGATACGCGGCTTCGGAAAACGTTATATGTGCAGGCGGAAACCCAGGTTAATGTTTTGCAGCCCAAATGGTCGCTTGTTTACCCGGGCCAGCACCGGCAGAGACTGGAACCGCCGGTGGAATGGGTGTTTGTAGTTTCCTGTCAAGCCACCGAAAGCTCGGGACGGGATGAGTGGTGCGTGATGGAAACCACTTGAAAGGAGATAGGAGCACACACTGCATCCACTGTGAACCGCAGCACCGAAGACTCTCTTCATTGTACTAGGTGCGCGGGAGTCAATGGAATAAAACTATCAGCGTGTAACACAAGATCTGAGCCTGGCTATCGCACAAGCACTTGATGTTCTACTGGCCGGAAGTGCAATTGTTTTTTTTCCTTTCGATTCTGGGTCGCTGGACGAACCGGCGTGATCTCCGCCAGGGCGACTCTGATCTGAAGGCTGAAGGGATTTCTCTGAAACATCCCGTGGGACAATGGCTTTGAAGCAAAATGGATCGCTGTGACGAGAAAGGGTTAGAAGCGCTGAATCGTCAACCCGGATCATGTTGTCCAACGCTGAAAATGCCTATTGTTGTTTGGTCGGTCACTGACTCTGTTTTACCCGTGCGTCACGTTTAGGTCAGTAACCAAACGATCTTCAGTCGCGGAGTCAGTAACCAAACGATCTTCAGTCGTGGAGTCAGTAACCAAACGATCTTCAGTCGTGGAGTCAGTAACCAAACGACCGAGCCAGCAGTGACGCCCCAAAACACGATCGGTCAACAGCATAAGCCAGGAGAGAGAGAGAGAGAGAGAGAGAGAGAGAGAGAGAGAGAGAGAGAGAGAGAGAGAGAGAGAGAGAGAGAGACGAGACGAGACAGACAGACAGAGACAGACAGAGACAGACAGAGAGACAGCAGAGACAGACAAAGACAGAGACAGAGAGAGACAGACAGACAGACAGAGAATGACAGAGACAGAAAGAGACAGAGAGTTAAAAATGAGAGGGTTGGGGGTGGAGAAGAGGAGGGGCTACGATCCGGCATAGCACTCCTTTTAAATTCGTAAACCTAAATCGTTTTAGTCATACACTGGCCCACTCCGAATTGAATAACCCAGTTCCATTCGATAGCTACACCCGAGGACATTTTAATTTTTAAATCCGATGTGTGATCGAAGTTGAACACCTATGAGAAAAAGAAGTTAATTTCAGTTGACCAAAGCCACCACCATCGTGAACCTAGACTATTACTCGTACCATCGGGAAGAAGAAGCAGGATGTTGAGGGTAGGTGGGGGTGGGAGGTGGAAGAAGAACCAGGTAAAAGATAACAGTTTCAGTGCTAATAACAGCGGGAAAACTTAAAAGGCATCCCCTAAGCGACGCAAGCCTGATAAGAAGATAAGCAGAGTCTGTCAGAGACCAGGCACCGTGCCAAGTTCCCAACGCCAGCAGAAGGACGACGACCAACAGCACCCGCACCATGCAGTTCCGATACCCGCTCTTTCCATCATACTGGCCCTTTATCAGACCACAACGTCGCAATGTTCATGATGGGAGAAGCAGGACTCTGTCACAATCTCAGACGTGAATGGAAAAACAAAATCACCCCCCCACCCTTAAGAAAAGTATGCGAAAACCAGACGTCCATAAAAAAGCATTAAGAATATGTTACATAACATATCCCTCCCTCTTCGATTAAGTCTATAAACTATATCTAGAAGCTCCATTTCTCGGTAAGATAGGGCTATCAACTTTGTCGGGCTATGATTCCATTCCTTGAAGCTTTAAAGAGAGGATGGGTTGCACGGATTTGAAACAAGAACAAAGAAAGCAGTGTTACCTGCTTTCAGGAGAGAGAGAGAGAGAGAGGGGGGGGGGGGGGGGGGGGGGCAGGCAGAAAGGCAGGCAGGAAGGCAGACAGATTTTCCCCACATTAAATAATCTTCTTGTGTTTTGCTTCCTTCAACCATTCTGAATGCAAATATTTACTTGCCTAGGCAGCTCTCACCAACTTATTTAAGTTCATTTTTCCACTGTACTATACAAACATCAGCCAGAAGAAGGGACGTTGGTGGATGGCACCAAAATCGAATCAAAAAGAAAGAAAAAGAAAAAGAAAAAAAGAGGGGGGGGGTCTACACCCAGACTAGACACGGAAAAGCGGGTCAGGCGACGACAGTTCTGTCACTGTAAATGCCAGCTTTTAAAGGTGAAAGCGTCTGCTTCACAGGAAAAGGTAACTCGCACGCACGACCAAAATCCAAGGGAAAGAACTCACGCAGCAAGGGAGGAGAACCGCGGGGAGGGGGGGACGGGAAGGGCTGGTAGGAGAGAGTGGTGGCCACGTGGGCACTTCCAGCAAAGACCGTACAGCCTTTGCTTCCAGTCTTATCTACGCGCTCTCGTGGAAAATGGGATCTTTTGAAGTGCCGGGACGGAGGCACCGCGCACCTTTTTCCGATACCCGAAGAAGGCTGACGAAGAACTATTAACTGGCTACCTGAGGATCCGGGTCTACGCTGAAGTGCCGCCAGAAACGATGCTGCTGCACGCTCGTTACTTTTTACTAGCACCGTATATTAATCGCCAAGGCGGGGAGAAAAAAAAGAAGAAGGGCCGAGCAAGACGAAACACTTGTTGGAGACTAATTAACTTCCCGGAGACCAAACGCCCGCGCGAGGTACACAAGAGGTTCGTGGTCGTCGTTGCTGTCAGTCAACGCACAACTTGACCCATCTTGTGCCGATGAAGCCCAGCTTATCGTAAACCGTAAACTCGGCTGTGGCCTTCTCCAACTGAAATCTCTATTAGTCAGTTCTTAATAAGTAGGTCTGCTACATCGATTCAAGTTATTTTCTGTACAGACGTTTCGTTGTCGCAAGTGTCTTGCTCATCGTGCAGTTTTCACTACTTACGATAAAACCAATTAAGGCATATATATCTCTCTCTCGCTCGGTCTCTCTGGTTGTTACTCAGGTCATAAAGAACGATAGGTTGACTTGAAGTAGTACGCCTTGCGTTGTACGTCTTGCCACTGACTAGTACTATCCATAATCACACACACACACACACACACACACACACACACACACACTAGCACGAAACTATTGACTAGTACTATCCATAATCACACACACACACACACACACACACACACACACACACACTAGCACGAAACTACTGACTAGTACTATCCATAATCACACACACACACACACACACACACACACACACACACACACACAAAAGAGCCCATAATCACACACTTCTGTCAGTGGGCTATGGGGAACGACTGATGCAAACCGTGGTGCGTGGCTACTGACAGGGCCATTGACTTGTGACCTGCTACTGGAGGTCTGACTGACGCCAGACCATCTACCTCCACGACTGTCGATACCATGGTGGACGTTCTAGCCACTTGGCTGGCACCCTAACCACGTTCTAGCCACCAGGCTGGCACCCTAATCACATTCTAGCCACTAGGCTGGCACCATAATCACGTTCTAGCCACTAGGCCAGCACCCTAATCACGTTCTAGCCACTAGGCTGGCACCCTAATCATGTTCTAGCTACTAGGCTGGTGCCCTAATCATGTTCTAACCACTAGGCTGGCACACTAATCCCGTTCTAGCCACTAGGCTGGAACACTAATCCCGTTCTAGCCGCTAGGCTGGAACACTAATCACATCACGTTCTAACCACTAGGCTGGCACCCTAATCACATCATGTTCTAGCCACTAGGCTGGCACCCTAATCATTTTCTAACCACAAGGCTGGCACACTAATCCCGTTCTAGCCACTAGGCTGGAACACTAATCACATCACGTTCTAGCCACTAGGCTGGCACCCTAATCATGTTCTAGCCACTATTCCGCCACAATAATCGCTCTGAGCGCGACCTGACATCACTCACCACCCTTTCAATGTCAAAAAGACAGCCAGAGATAAGCAAATGCGTGCGTGCACACACACACACACACACACACACACACACACACACACACACACACACACACACACAACACACACAGGTGTGGCGGAAGGAGTCGGGGGAGGAGAGGGGGCGTAAGCGCAGTAGCCAGAGTTTATCACAGATATTCGTCCCGCCATCCGCTATGGGTCACCTCAGGACGAACCAACCCTGTTTTAAATCATGTTCAAGAACCGCACCAGGTGTGAAGCACAGCGACGGTGAACAACGGTACAGCTTTAACTGAACGCAGAGTTGGTACCTGTTACATAACAACCGTCACGTCCGGCCGCAACTCGACTTAGGCTCAGTTACTTTCTTTCCGGTCCCCAGCTGCAATGAAGAGAACGGGAAAACAACATAAGCTGACCAGGTAAACCACTGTTGTTGCATTACCTCATTGGCCAGTTAAACCACTCTCGTTGTGTTATTTCGCTGACAAGGTAAACCACTCTCGTTGTATTATTTCACTGACATGGTAAGCCACTCTCGTTGCATTATCTCACTAACGCACTCACTGGCCCCAGTGCAAGACAGCGGAGATCATGGGAATTATCTGGTTGGGCGCTCAAATAACTTGGGCCGCACAACGACGTAGATTATCATTCGTACCCTTGCTCTTGTCGAGTCAGCATAGCACTCCGTGGCCCCTCAGTAATGGCTTGGGACAAACAACGATGAAGATGTCGTACCATGGTTGTTGTTGATCGAGGCAGTAGAGGACTAAACAGCTCTCTCTGGCTCATGGAAATGGCTTGGGACAAAAAACGATGACGATACCGTACCACGGCTCTTGTTGAGGCAAAAGAGCACTGGACAGCTCTCTGCTGCTCATGGAAATGGCTTGTGAAAAACAACGATGAGGATATCGTACCATGGCTCTTGTTGAGGTAACAGAGCACTGAACAGCTCTCTGTGGCTCATGGAAATAGTTTGGGGCAGACAACGATGTGTGAATTGAATCGGGTAAACCCAATTGGTTTAAAAAATTGGTATTGATGAGGCAGAAGAGCACTGAACAGCTCTCTGAGGTTCATGGAAATGGCTTTGGAGAGATAACGATGAGGACATCGTACCATGGCTCTTGTTGAGGCGGTAGAGCACCGAACTGCTCCCTGTGCCTCTGGGGAATGGCTAAATGGGCAACACAACGATTCGAATATTACGCACTATTTTCACACTCAGCAAGTCGTCTACTGGTTCAGCAGGAGCCAGTAGAGCACTTGCTGAGTATGAAAATCTATTATAGCACTCCGTGGCTCATGGGAATGCCCTGGAGCTCACAACGATCTGGACATCGTGCTGGGGTGGCTCCTGTCGAGTGAGTCAGTACAGCACTCCGTGGCTTGGGCAATACAACGATATGGATATAATATACTTTCTCGTTCCCCTCAGTCGCTGGTTCATGGGAGTAATGGCAGGGGCAATACAGCGATGTGGATATTGTGTACAGGTTCGGTGTGAGTCAATAGCACTAGCAAGATCATGGGATTAGTGACTTGGGCAATATGCTTGAATGTGCACGGGCTCGTTCATACACTGGCTCGTTCTGAGTCAGCAGTGCTCACTGGCGCACTGCAATGACTTGGACAACACGTCTATGCGAACACCATCCACTGGCTCGCTTCGAATCAAAGGCACTCACTGACTCATGACAGCGACGAGGGCAAGACAATGATCTGGATCTCACCCACTGGCTCATTTTGAGTCAATGGCACTTAGTGACTCCTGAGTCAGGCTGGCTGGATCACCAGGAAGTCCGAAAGTGTGTGGCCTGGAAACGACCCTCTTGCTCAGTAATTAATTACAAACACTACACCAGCATTGCAGGCCATCACTTAACGAAGCGGAAACCAGTCCTGTAACTGGCCTGATGACGGAAACCACAGCTCTCTGACATTCCGGTGTGTAAAATCACGAGTTCCCATGATGTAAACAAGCAGATGGAGAAGATACTACCTCTCTCTTAACTCTCTAAATCCATCTCCTCCGCACCCCGGCGGTCTCTCACATGATTCATTCGTTTATATTTGATTTTCTCCAAAATCATGCACTCTGAAGTGTTTGATGATACACAGGGTGCTACCCCGCCCCTATACCTTTTTGTGCACGAGAGGAGATACGGAAATGATGGCAGCTCATTCGCTCGCCGCACAGCATCAGACCAGGATCTGCCGAGTCTTCTTCGACTTCATCTACAATACCTCTTAGCATCTGCTGCAGTGCGACTTCATGTCGTGTATGCCGCAATAATCACAGCATCCTCCACACTTCGCTACAACCGTGCACGCGTTACCTGTTTACCTCTCAGCCAATCCTAGACCCTCTTCGCGTGTCAATCGAGTACATGCCGGCAGGACTGATACCGAATCTGACACCGACCGAGGAGTGATTTGCACCGAACAGCTAGGCAGGAACAGTACATGCTCCGTGACATCAGATCAGTCCCTCCCGTAACGGGCTTGGGGGTGGTGAATTCAGCCATACTGCATCAAAACCTGCTTGAACCGGAACCGGAAAGCAATGCTGGCAATCCTCAGCAGTGAGGTGAACCGTTGCTTCTTCGGAACCATAACTATTATATATATATTGATACGAACGAATTCTTATGAAATCACGCATGGGGCGCACGTAAGCTTCAGAGACGTACACTGCTCTAACGCATCTTCCACTGCACTGTCTGCGTTGGAAGAGAGTTCCAATGACTTTGGGAGTGAGGTTGCACGGCTGAAACCCTGTAGCCAAACCTCGCCGCCAGGCTGCCCACACATGGCGCTGTTTTAAATTTATGATTTTTATTATTATTAAATGCGGTACCCTGACACAGACCTCACTGCTATCTATGTCAAAAGAGAGTTCCAAGGAAACAATGTTTGCCGGAGCTAAAATATTGCAGCCAAGCAAACAATCTGTACAAAAAAGTACAGATCTACAAAAATGTGTGCACAGTCCACATTGCATTTCTATCTGACCTAAAATAATTTTATTTTTATAGACAGTCCGAAGAAAGGTCCTGCCTCAAAAGAAATAAAACAAGTATGACAACACCACTGCATTGCAATCCGGCCCTTTGTTTTCCTCAAAACAACGCAACAGGTACCCGCCTCTTCCTCTAAACACACATTCCACTTTATTCCTCATCCAAGATTTTCCACACACTGTCTTCGAGGAACTGGATCACAGCGTCAGTGTAAAATACAGCACACAAGGCAACAAGCTGGACTGGATGTTCACGATACAATTACTGTCAGTTTCCGCTTTTAATGGGGTAAAAACCAGTGAAGGAGAAGAAGGGGTCTGTACGGCTCCAAAAACGGACGGCAAAAGCGCAAAGTTAAAACTGTCCAGCCGGTATTGCGCGTTATAATTTACAGTCCAATTACTCATTCCGCAACAGTGCTGGCCGTTTGCCTGTTCTGGAACAGTGGTCCTCGCTTTCCGTTTCGTCGGCACTTTGCCGAAAGTTAATATTAAAAAGCTAATCCGGTTACGTGAAACAGACAGAGGGAAGACTACTGTGACTGGGGAAGGATCGGAGGTGGGCGGGGAGGGGAGGCTGGAAAGGAGATGAGCACACAGCAGCTGGTATTGCACGCAAGAGGAAGCCAATAGCTGAGTAATGAAAAGAGATTGGCGAACAACCGACGGAAGGGTTGCTGGCGGAACGGGAGCCGAGGTACTACAAGGGAGCAGTCTGCTTTGGCAGCGATCCTAAACAGCTAGCTCACTGGTAAGGGAAGAAAACGGAAGCGAGGAAGACAGCGCGGTGCGAAAATGGCGGCTGCCGGGAGCTAATTAAGGCTCTAACGAGTTTTTGACACCTGTATCTATCTTTCTGCTCCGCTACACAAACTACAAACCACCTGCGCTGGTGTCACATTCTTGAAGTTGTTTCAAGCCCTTGCATTTGGTTATTTTTCTATTTCTGATCCCTCATTTTTACAACATTTCTTTTTCTTTTTCTTTCGAGGGTCCGGTTCTGCGTCAAACCAACGGTGTCTTAATTAACCCATTCCACTTTCATCGTAACGTTTTACATCTGACTGTAAAGACCTATTTTTCTCTCGCGGCTGTAAAGGTGACCAAAGTGACACACTACTTCTGCGTTCGAGCATGGTTCTGCCTCAAGTGGTTAGTCCGGCGGTTTTAGGGAAGGAAATACATTTTTGACCCCCCTACGCTCCAAGTGTTCTCCGTCATTATAAGAAAATGCAAGCAAGCAACTCTGCGAAACACATGAACCTACCACCAGGGGAGCTGCCCCTATTTGGCCATGTCTAGATTTTAATTTACAAAGGCAACGAAAACACAGTGATTATGGGGATATCTACTCATTGAAGAGGTGAGCCATTACCAACGCCCTGCCCATCGCCGAACAGCAACACCAACACCCCCACGTTGTTAGCGCGACGCGTGGCTGGTGCTAATGATCAGCATATTAGAGCGGATTGGCACTCAGCTGGACCATGGTACTCCGGGGACCGCCACAACCCGTGGCCTGCCATAGAGTACCATCGTCCCGGGGGACACGGGGTCGTCCGTTGATTGCCGTCAGACGCATCTCTGTTGCGCCACTGGCCTGCGTGTGGTCCTCGTCAAAACGCTACAGTAGCAATAGCAGGTCTCCGACTGAAATTCGACGAGCTACTGGGAACGACTCTTGCTGTCTTGGATACTAGACGACGATGGATTTGGGACCGGCCAACCTTGCTGGACTGAGGCGGTAGGAGTTGAGATTCATCAATGTTCTGACTATTATTGTTGGTACGCGTTACGCCGTGGTCAAGCTTTTGGACACTGTAGTCATTTGGTTCCCTTTTCGTCCTTTATTTTGTTCTTGCGACCCCCCCCCCCCCCCCCCCCCCCCCCTCCCCACAACACGAATACTTCTGTTAAAATTTAAATTTCGCGGAGCAGGAGGGGAGAAGCACGAGCATGTAACGAGCTAATGGAAATATATCTACAAACACAGCATACACGGAATATCTGTCATGACAAATACTTTGTATGCTGATCCTGGGATTAGTATCTGTTGCCATTTCCCGGACTCCTTTATTAGCTAGTAGCCGGTACCATATGACACCACCCGTCCTGTCCTGACCAAATTACTGATAGCATGAATGTATCGGCAATCTATATTTAAAAAAATCTATTTTTAAGGCAATATAAAAAATACATTTTGTTACAGGCACGTAAAAACTATACCAAATATCTCCCCATCGCCAAACACACCACACACACGCACGCACGCACACACACACACACACACACACACACACACACACACACACACACACACACACACACACACACACACACACTCATATGCTGAATTAAGAACGAGGGAGAAAGAAAAAAAGGAAACAAAAACAAACAAAAAAAGTTTAAATGGGACATTCCATAAAATGGACGTGTATAAAGATGCATATGCAATAAATGAATCGTTTAAAAAAGAAAAAAAAAAGAAGCTTTATCATTCATTTTATCAACGACAAATTATTACGGAGAAGACAGATCTTACCCCACACTGAGTGTTTTCAATCTAGACAATAAAAACCATCATAACTGCAACATGCGATTGGTACTAATGGTATTTACACAGAATAACGCACACAAACAGAGAACACCTGAATCATGCATAAAAATGAAAGTTTCAACGGGCAACACGGAAAACAATACAGAAAGAATACAATCATAACACCAAGGAAAGTACAATAACAATTTTTTTTTTTTTAAGTCAAATGGAAGACAAAACACAAAATGATTTCAAAGTAAAACAATTTGAATCTAACTAATGAAAGCAGATAGCAAAGAGTCCAAAAACTACATTAAAATAATGAATGAATAAAACATGAGTTGACAAAAGAATTAGCAAGAACAGGGAAGCAAAGTTTTATTTAGTCAATGAAACGAGATAACTGTGCTGACCAAGGATTTACCTTCTACAGTGTACCAAGATAGGTGGTTAGTAAATATACCCTAGGGGAAGGAAAAAAACTCAAACAAAAAACAAACAAAAAAACACCACAATAACCCAGAGGCATATATATGCCTCTCAGGGTTAAAAAGGAAAAAGAAAAAAAGAAAAGAAAAGAAAAGACAAGTAAAGAAACAGAAATCTCTCAAATATTTCCTTTTTAAATGAAGGAATAACAAAAATAACAAATAGTAATAATAATAATAATGAAGACAAAGAGAACAGCTTCATCAAAAGATAATTTAAAAAAATTTAAAAAATCCTCTCCATCTTGTACGTGTTACCAACCTAGTTCGCCAGTGGTGACCTGGATGGGGCCACTGGGGGCGCTTCGGCCTATGTTACTGACGGCCACCACCCGGAACTCATACTGCGTGAAGGCTTTGAGATGGGTGACGGTGTGCACGTTCTGCACTATGTTCCCCTTCTCCCGGTATTTGCCCGCCCCGTTCCGGTACGGCTTGTACAGAATTACGAAGGACTGAATGGGCTCGCGGTTGCTGCCGCCGCCGCTTTCCCACGACAGCTTGACCGATGAGGCGGTGACCTCGGAGGCCAGGAGTCGGGTGGGCGGGCTGGGCAGGGCTGAAGCGCCGGGAGAAGGAAGGAAGATTAATAGCAAGCTGCAGCAGCAGGCCACAAGATTCCTGGCCGATGACGACGACGACGACGACGACGATGACGACAACACCACGGTGAGACGGCGACGGGCTGTACCGCCGCCACTACGGTGCACGTGAGACACGACGGACCCCGCCATCGTTCTGCCCAACGACGGGGTCGGCAGAAGCAGAAAGAAAAGCGCTACGGTGCTGGGGCAGGTGGTGGTGGTGGTGGTGGTGGTGGTGGTGGTGGTGGTGGTGGTGGGGATGGGGTGGGGCTGGAAATGGACTGTGGCTGGGACCAAGTCAAAGCATGACCAGGATCCGAGTGACTGCCCTCAACTCGCGCTGGGCCACACAGAGGAACTCAAACGAAAGCGACAACACGCCAGTCACCAGCTCCTCGAGGTGTTCGTACAACAGTCAGCAAATGAAATCCACAAACGAGTAAACAACACTGAGCTTCCGGCGTCTGAGAAACAAGTGATTCAAAGAAAGCGTGTCAACAACGAGGACTCGGAAGTCTCCTGCTTTTTTTGCTTTTTTTCGGAGTAACAAGAGTGACAACAATTAGTTATCTCCTACTGGTGTCCTGTGCATAGTGACAGCGATGCTCTGGCGAATAACAGCTCCCGAAGACGTCCAGAACTCTTGAGCACTGAGCCGAGTGACACGTTTGACAAAACTGAAAGCGAACAACTCCGATGCCTCAAAAGCTCCGAAAGCACGACTGAACGACGAAAAGAAAAGAAAAGAAAATCTGACAACACGCTGAGTAAATGCCACACTAGCTGCCACATAAACTCCGAACAAAAACGTGCGAGTGAACGAGAGCTTTGCGTGAGAGACAAAAACGAAAAGCGAGAAAGTGACGCAGCGACTGCACACGCACACAAGCACAAAACGAACAAATCCACTGGAACAAAACAGAAACTGTCCTTCGCGGTAATACTCTCACACCAGCAGCCGCGAACGGCTGGACCAACTGTTGATGCAGCAAAGTGCACACAAAGAGAACAAGTGAACCACGGACCTAGAGGTCTGTGCCGGCTGTGAACTATTTCAGTGAAAGGGGCCTGCTTCCTGTTCTCGTTCCTAAATGGCGGCACCACATTCTTGTTTCTCTCTCCCTTCGTCCTCCTCTGCCTCCCTCTTTCTCTCTCTCTCTCTGGCAGCAGATTACTTACAACTGTTGCACAGGGTTCCGAACCAACTGGTTTACGAGAGAGTCGACCACTTCTGTTGCCCCTCCACAGTGACAACAACAACAACAACGGGTCGAGTGGTCCGTGAACGACTGCACATGTAGCCGCTCTCCACCTGTTTGGTGTCGAGGTCGTGGTCTGGGCACCACCTCATTAACTCTCCGCCGCTCCTTCGCTTAGTCCAGTAACGTGGTACTCCACAAGCTGTCGAGTCACACACTGACACACACTCACACAGAAAGGGCTGCGTCGAAGAAGGCGAAAGAGGCTGGTAGAGACTCACTCCCTCCTCAAGCTGTGAAACCTTGCTTTTGGCACTGCGGCAAAACGGGAGGGAGACGACTGGTGAAAGGTGAGAGGCGATGACCATCAGGTATCCACCCTCTCATCCTCCTCAACTTATGACTGACAGTTACAGCGGCTGGCAGTGAGGACCCACTACAGTGCCGCTATGATGCATCTCCCTACCCTCCGCGTCAAGTCTGCCACACCACCGTTGGCCCTGGCACACAGAGCTACAGCCGTTCCTACACCAGCACCAGCACGTCGGATAGCCACTTGTGTAGCTCTGTTTCCGACGGGAGTGCATCTATTCAGCTAAAAATACGGCACTGGCACAACGCACGCGCGCGCAAACACACACACACACACAGACACAGAAGGGCTAGAGAGCCTGCAGCCGTATGAAGGGGGTGCGGATGGGGGTGGGTGGGGTGGGGATGTTCCCAGTGCCAGACAGAAGTTACACTCAGCGGGAACAGATAAGCATGTGATCTACTGGCAGCTGTGCCGGGAAAGCCTGTTGGCTACAAAGATTGCAACCTTGCTTCTCATTGGCTAGCCACAGTCTGGATTGCAACCCCCAACTGTTTTTTAATAAACTAAAAAAATACAAATAAAAACGGTACAAAAACTGAGAAACGGTTTGCCCCCTCCCCCCCCCCAATCCCACCCCCGATTTATTTTTAAACTTTCGGGTTAGATTTCTTTAAAAGAAACATAAATTCTGCTGGGGGGTGGTTTTTGTTTGTTCTGTTTTGTTTTTCTTTCCTTTTCTCTTTTCACTCTCTTCCATGAATCTTGTAAACCAAGGAAGCATGCTTCGAAGCAAAATTAGGGAAACGAAAACAAAATCTACACAAAAAAAGAAGCTTAAAAACAAGAGGGGAAAAAAAGCATCTGGCTACGGTAAGTGCTACTCACTGTTTACAGAGAACCTGACCCGATTTAAAGGAGAAACTACAAACCAATTAAATATCAACTAAACAATTTGAATCGGATAGAACATCACTAATATTTACTTGGAATAGCTATCTAATCTAAATAAAGCAACAAGCGAACTGAAGCTGTGCATGCCAATACCATTTCAAAACATCATTATGACAAAACATTTACCAGACATATAACGTTGGATGATCATACTGTTATGGATATAACAAGAAACAACAAAAACAAAGACAAAAAAAAAAGTCATGCTAAACCAACATAATCCCTCCCACACACACCGCTAATCGCCCGGGGTGGGGTGGGGGTAGTGGGGGGGGGGGGGGGGGGGGGGGGCAACACTTAATGTATGGTCTAATTATAGGTGACGGGCCTTGATATATTTACTCTCTAATCAAATTTAATTAGACATGTACACCTAAGGGGGTGTGTGCATGCGCGCAAGCTTACACCTGTTCATGTACACACGGAATTTTCACTCACACAAGAGCAAGGACGGAAATCGGGCCATAAAATTTATTTAAAAAAATATATCGCCCCCACCTCTACACAGCAGCAAGGGGGGAAAAAAGAAGGGTTTGTGATGAAGTGTTTGAAGGCACTACAGCTACATGGCCGCGAAGGCCCACTAACAAGCCGAGAGTTGGTTAAGCTGACTATAATGTTCTGGTATGGCAAGCTTCCGCTTACTTGGCGGACAGAGGTGACGGAGGAAAATCGATGAAGTAGCAGGGGGAAAATAATAGCTTCCGGCGCTTGTTACCCGCGCTGAGGACCTGACGTCAGCACAAGGAGTTACCCCCCACTCTTCCCCCACTCTTCCCCAACTTTCTCGTTAGAAACCTTTTGCAGTTTGGGAAAGGAAAAGGATTTATAAAAAATGTCTTCCAACCTCCTTTTGGACCTGACGTCAGCACAAGGAGTTACCCCCTCGAACTTTTCGTTAGAAACCTTTTCGCAGTTTGGGAAAGGAAAAGGATTTATAAAAAATGTCTTCCAACCTCCTTTTGGCCTTGTCTTCTCTTTGGCTTTCTTCGCTTCTCACGGATTTTCACTTCTAGTTCTACTAGATTTGTACTTCGTCTAGTTCTACTACATTTTTACTTCTTGTTCTACTAGATTGTTACTTCTAGTTCTACACAGCGAACTAACAGCAGCCCACAAACCTCACTGTATCACAATTTTGTGTTTTGACTATCCCCTCTTCCCTGCTAGCTGGCTTTCGGTCAGGTTAGAAACTACTGTGCAAAACAATCGCAAAGGGGGCAGCGAAGGGACAAGACAAGAAAGAGCAGAATGTGGGTCAGTGCTGTGTGTGCATCCTCGTTGTCAGTATGGAAAACATGCACGTGTTCCCGCCTGTAGGGGCAGTGCAGTCGGAACTGAACACAAGACACCTGCTGTACAGCGCAGGACACGACGACGCACACGGTGCTTGCAGTAGTACACAGTGATCTCAACAGCGCAAGCCACCACTCTACAAACACTGAACAATACATGGCGGACTCTAGTGGAGTCCACGCAGTAACAGGCGCACGGTGCGCGAGCACCGGGAACAGGTACGCCTGTACCGAGACATACTTGACGTGGTACGTTCCCAACACGGCTGACAATAATAGACAGGTAGCTGCTTCCGGTCTTTCTCCCAGCTTCCCCCTTTGGTGTTGCGGAAGCCTATACTATTCACCTCTGATGGCTACTGCACACACTGACTCCGACGAAGCCTAGACTATTTCCTTCAGCTAGAGACTGCCCGCGTATTGACGTGTTCTTGTGCGTTGATTGGATAGTGTAAGTGGTGAGAAGTATTCTGGGGTTAAACCGAGTAGCCTGTTCATTCAGTTAGGAAAACAGATGACTAGCAAATCGGCAATGCGCGACGAAGTCTGATGCGAGAGAATGTATGCGTGTGTGTGTATGGGTGCTCAGGATGAGCATATTCAAGCCTTTCTGAAGCTTCTGAATAGAACTTCATGGTCATACACAATCACAGCCCGTTCACCTATTGTGGAAGTTATGTTATCGACCTCTAGCGCCCAGTCTACATCGTAGATCAGAACTATCAGGGCGCCTATGATAGGCAAATGTTTTCAGTTATCGAAACATTCCACGAAATATTTCCAATCATATTCAACATTCCACGAAATATTCCCTATCATATTCAACAAACTTGGTTAACATTATTTGTTTTGTTTTGTTTCTGAGCGTATCACATCAGCCTCAATATGACATGACACACAGTGCGCTCTCACAGCAGACTTCATCGCTTCACGACGAGCAAACGAGGTTCATGGGGGGCGGGGAATGCAGCAATGGAGGGTTCTGGACTTGGGGGTTCCAACACGACGAACAAGACGCGGCAACCACAACACAGGACTCCCCACGAACCCCTGCTCACCTTCCACGAGCACCTGCACCAGCCGCTCGATGTTGCCCAGGTCGGAGGATGCCTCGCAGGTGTAGTTCTTGGACTCGCGGACGTCCTTGAGCTGCAGCACGTTCTTGCCGATGGGGATCTCGTCCTCGTCCGTCAAGTCGTAGGCTCCCTGGCGCCACTTGACGTACGGCATCGGGGACCCCACCGCCACGCATGTCAGGTTCACGTCCGACCCCGGCATCACCTTCAGGTCCTCCGGCTCCACCGAGAACCTCGGGGGCACCCTCCGCACTGAAAAACCATGCAGCAAGCAACACGTCATTCATCGGATTAAGCATTACATTTGGTGAAAGATGATCTTGTTCCAATCTAGCTACAGGCCATTCTCTAGTGGTCATGGTGGTTTTTATCTCGAAAGAACATAGGTTCGCGAACACACGGTCTGAACTCTCTCTCTCTCACACACACACACACACACGCACACAGTGAGAGAGGGAGAGGTTTATTTGGACCTAACAGCCAGTCCTTTCTATACTACAGACACGAGGGGGGGGGGGGGGGGGGGAGAGAGAGAGAGGGGGGGAGTGACAGACAGACAGAACGTTGAAATGCATGTATTTTCCTTGCCTGAAACACAGCACTACACGAGTTAAATGTCTCCAGCACACAGTTAATAATAACTACTACCATAAAAAGCGAACAGCACCACCCCAAGAACGCGGACGGATACGTGCTGTGCCGAGTTTCAGTCATGGTACTGTAAAAACAAGTACAAGGTACCTAGACCTAAATCCCCGGAACGGTTTTTCCAGTTTAGCTGGGATATTTATGTCTCTGCATGCGAAGCGATCCTTCATTTCCGTGTAAGAGAGAATCACAATCCAGCTACAAAAACAGGGATACAACCAGCCATACCATCGCCTTCTACCCCTTTGTAGTTGGAAACAGGCTTCTTATCTTCAAACCCCGCAATCACCCGACAAAGACTGAATGGGAAAAACATCACAGCCTTCTCCCCGGCTCTGACAGCATCCTAACAATATCTGATGGCAAGAGTGGTAATATACAGAACGCAACGGGGGTCGCGAATCAGAAGAATCTTCTCTCCTTCTGCTTCTTGCCTTCCAACCATCTGTATCTAGTACCATCCTCACCCCAGTAAACAACTTGTCCTCCACCCGTCTTTGTACAACAGTCTCGAGCTTAACCTTTCCTGTGAGCTAAGCATGGACTGGGCAATGAAAGCACCAACACCACCGAGACTCTCTGTCTGTCTGTCTGTCTCTGTCTGTCTATCTGTCTGTCTGTCTGTCTGTCTGTCTGTGTCTGTCTATCTGTCTGTCTGTCTATCTGTCTGTCTGTCTGTCTGTCTGTCTGTCTGTCTGTCTGTCTGTCTGTCTGTCTGTCTCTCTGTCTGTCTCTGTCTCTCTGTCTCTCTCTCTCTCTCTCCCCCTCTCTCTCTCCGCCAAACTCCAACGACCCAACCACAATATTAGCCACGCTACTGATTAATATTCAGCTCTGACATATCAGAATCGGGGTTAACGTTCATTCAAACGTGGAAGCGGGATGGAACTTTTAGGGTTGAACAGTAAAGCTAATGGACTGACTTACGATGACGATGGTAACTACGGACTGATCTGTGGTGATATCGGTAGTGACGGAGGGATTTGTGGGGATGACAGACGTAATTCACGATCATCGACTGATCTGTGATGATGTCGGTATAGTGACTGAGGGATAGTGGGGATAACAGAGGCAATTTACGGACTGATCTGTGATGTCGGTATAATGAAGGACGTATTTGTGGGGTCAACAGAAGTAATTTACGGACTGATCTGTGGTGATGTCGGTAGAGTGAAGAACGGATCTGCGAGGACGACAAAAGTAATTTACAGGCTATCTGAGATGATGTCGGTTTAGTGAAGAACAGACGTGTGGGAGACGACAAGAGTAATTTATGGACTGATCTGCGATGATGTCGGTATAGTGAAGGACGGACTTGTGGGCACGACAGAAGTGATTTACTGGTGATGTCGGCAGTTACTGGCGGATTTTCGAGGATGACAGAAGTAATCACCGAACTGAACTGTGGTGATGACGCTGTTAAGGGACTAATACGTGGTAGCAGAACGTCGGCGACCTTCTGACGTCCAAAGCCAGCTCGTGGCCAGTGACAGCCGACTGACTGGACTTCAAAGGAACGGGGCAAGGTGCAGACGGTATTGATGTAGGTGAGTCGGATCACCACAGAGGTACCCAACCAACTACAGAGGCGGCACAGGGCAGGGAAAACAAAAGAGCAGACTGACAGTCCGTGTCAAGGAGACAGTTAATACATCAGTTTTCTTGGATCCGCCAGTTGCAACCAAGGAAATGATACTCTCTCTGTTCGTCCCTCCCTCTCTCTCTCTCTCACACACACACAAACACGCACCCTTCCACACACACGTACCCCTTCCCCCCCCCCCCCAAACCACACACACACCTGCGAACAACAATTTATTTTCCCAATGCCCCTCCCTTTATTAGTGTTTGGATCAGTGTTATGATTCTGTGTGATGGTCAGGCCACGTGTAACGTGTTCCACTGGCGTCATTCGTTCCTGGACTTCAGCGATTTCCTACATAGGTAAGCACCTGACGACGCCAATGGTGGTGATGACCATGCCTCTTATACTTTACAGAGGGCTTTCACACACACGCATTGACTTCGGCATCAGAGATAAATTCAGACAATATATCAACAAACTGTTAAACCTGTCCAACCCACGTTTCCAGAGACGGCCATCTGGTACATCGTTGACTCGACTGCATGCCCCAGTAACACAATGTGAAGGACAGTCAAATAATTTCACTCCTACCACATACTATTGAACAGTTCAAGAGATCTCAGTGAACGAAAGACATCTGCGTCAAGCGTGTATGTAAGACGGCTGTAACACTACACACTGCTCGTAAACAGCATAGGGTACATAATATAATGTTAATGGCATACCCCGCTGACTCCCCCATGCAACTGATGCAAAAAGAACGACTCACATGCAGCTGCAACCCACGTTTTTGCACACAAATATGGCATAATTATTACACAGTGTTGTGGTTTGTAATACTCGCGCTGCAACACGTCTGTAACACTGCACGGCATTGCTCTGCCTTGCGCTGAACTGCACTGCATTGTCAAAAGAGCCTGGGGCTGGGGAAGGGAGTTGTGGAGGGGAAAGGGGGGTGGGGGGGGGGGGGAGCGATCCACCCGCAGCAAACAGCAAGTGGTCCCAGCGGTCCACCTGCCGCACCCGCACCACTGGGCCACCGCCGCCCACCTTGACAAGCCCGAGAACAAGGTGTTCCCGTCGCCTCACTACACGCGGCAGCAAATGTCAAGGGGATGGAACGTCGCTCGGCCGGGCTGTCTTGAATGAAAACAGGAGGAGATGGAAATGGGATATTGGGATTGTTTGTGCAGGTAACAGCAGGCAGGGCTGCTACCTTGCTTTCGCTGGCGGCCTGCCACCACGCGGCCACAGGCTCAGTCAGCGTTGGACTCTTTGAGAGAGATGCTGGTTGCTCCGGGAGGTGCTGCTCAGCACGGCCACGGAATCATGCTAGCTAGTTCGTACATGCATGAGGTTCTTTGTCCCAATAATTGTAGACTCTGTGATTTCTGGGCGATATGATTGCGAGGGGTATCATTAGTATAGTCATTTATATGCGTTAGGTCCGGTGCGAGCCGGTTTGACCTAGCGGCAAGGCGTTAGGCTGGTAAGCAGAAGGACCTCGGTTCGATTCCGCTTCGGCTCTCCTCTCCGCTCTTCAAAAGTTGTGGTCTGTGGACACTGTCTTGTGACTTTGTCCCTCACAATTAACGAAACATTAAAATGGCTCTCATCGCTCCCCATCTTAATGCAGGAGTCGTTCTGGTGGTGACAGTGTAGTGACTGGTATACAGTCTCCCTCTTCCCCCACCTCCATACCCAGTTCTCCCCCCCCTCCCCCCCACTTCTCCCCGTCCCTAATAAGCCTTGTGGTTTCTGTGGACGTTAAGCACCATGTTTGCTTACTTTGTTAGGTTCGGGCGTATCTCAAGACGGATCGGAAGCAGAGAAAGTATTAAAGTGTAAAACAACTCAGACTGACGGTGGCATGGGATTATCCATATACAAAATACTTAAAAGGAAGGAAAAAGGAAGAAGGTCAATGCCACGTATTAAAATAAATAAATCTCCCACAGGAACACTTCTGGAAAACTGAAAACTACCCGAGGCTGATCATTAAAAAAAAAAAAAAAAATCCGCATCCTTCCCTCAACTTCTTTGTCCCCTCGCTTCTTTACATTAAAAAAAAAAAAAGGGGGGGGGGACGGGGGGGGGGACAGACAAACAGAGAGAAAGGGCTTCTGCATCATCACTGTGCAAGTTTCGTTCTCAGTTATCAACGTCAAAACCCAACGTGCAGTACCCAGTGTGATGAGGGAAGCCTAGTCCAGTCCACTGCCGCGGGCGATGTTTATGTCAAAGGTGACGGGAGGTAACTGCATCAGACATCAGCAGTTAATTACCCCTGCCCTGCCCCCTGCCGCGCCGGGTGATAAGGGGGGCGAGGACAGGGCCTCGGGAAGTCTTCATTAGTGCACACTAGGAAGTTGTTGCTCCACAACAGCCACCACCATCAGTTGCTCTCCTGATGGACTGAGCGTAAACAGGAACACGAGTACCTAATTGGTGGGGACTCTGTGTGTGTGTGTGTGTGTGTGTGTGTGTGTGTGTGTGTGTGTGTGTGTGTGTGAACCCAGACACGGTCGAACGGATCGCTCTGCTGTTACTTTGTAACTGATGAGAACACCTTTCAAGCGTCAGCATAAACTGTTTGCATGGACATACGAACCAGCATCTATGGGCAATTCGTCAGGGCACCACCGTGTAGTTAAATAAGGCTGAGCGAAAGCTTGTGCTGCACATGACGAGCTCAGCTTCTTTCTTTAAAGCATCTTTTAAGCAGTTCCAAACGCTTTTAAGATTACGGTTCGTCGTAAATCAGTTGCCCTCCAAGCATTTTCCGCGACAATTTCGAACTCTCTGAAGATTGTGGTTCATCATAACTCAATAAATCAATCATAAATTTTGTCAGTTAACAAGCGCCCGGCGGCTGTTGCTCCCTTTTGTAATCCAGACTGCCTCATAAACTCTCCTGCATTGTTCCAAACAGGCGAAAAGCAGCGTGTCTTGATGACCCTATCGGAGCTGTGTACAAGCCAACTATTCTGCCATGCTGCCGAGACCACATTTCAATTCGCTGATGTGCAAGTAGCAACCTCACGAAGCATCACTCTCCTATTCTGTCGAACTGGCCCACCAGACACTGAGCCGGTGAGTGTCCGGTTGATTTTGTGCTGGAAATCAGCAACTAAAATTGCATCTGATTGGTTGAAACACGAAGGCGGCTAAGAACGCCCAGGTCGGAAGCTGGCCCCTTTCACGTGGGTGGGTTGGACAGGTCCCTAGTCTCCCAGAATCTTGGCCAGGCCCGCATCGAGTTTAAAGGGCTTCCCTTGTCACGTTTGAAAGCTTCAATTACCCCCCGGCTGTTCCGGCTAATTAAGCAGCGACGTAACCCAATCAAGGAACGACTGGTGGAAGCAGGAGCTGAGAGTGGAGGACACAGGCCCGTGAATGTAAATCTGACTCTGTTCCTGAACAATCGTTAAGGTGAAAAACATACATTGTTGCACTACAGCAGAGACCAAAGACCATTAAGCCACGACCACTAAGGTGATGAGAGATAAGGAGATCCAGGAGTGCTGATCCACTTTGATCACACGAATCACGAGAACCGCAGCGCTTTTGTTTCCACAACGACCGGATTAAAAACACGAGATTTCGTTCCAACAATGGTTCCAAATGGCATCAGATAGTGTTTATACTATTCGTTTGAAATTATTTTGTTTTTATCGGTTTTCCCCTTCCCTTTGAAACAAACTGTTCTACAACTGTGTCTGAGAACGTCGAACGCCAAAGGGCACGTAAACAAAACAGACAGCTCTGTTCTTGTTTCGCTGGTAGTGCATAAGCCTGTTCTTCGCGAAGGGTGGGCATACATAACATCCTGGTGAAGACACAACCAGCCAACACTGAGCTAATAAATGACCCCCCCCTCCCCCCCACCCTATCAACCCCCACAGCCCCCCCACCCTAACATCTACTCACTCTGCTTCCCAGGACCACCCACTCTCCAATCAAATCATCATGGTCGTCTCTAGTGTCGCTGTGGCCGGCAGAAGTCAGCGAGTCTGTCTGTCTGTCTGTCTCTCTGTCTCTGTCTCTCTCTCTCTCTTCTTGACATACGGTAAAAGCAGCAACGTAGACCGCTTTTCTCTGGATCCACACTTCTTTTTTCTTTCTTTTTTAATTTTGTTTACTCGTCTGGCAATAATGCATCAGCATACACAACGGGTTCAGAAGGTCATCACATGCCTGGGCCCAAATTATTCTGTACAGGATAACTCTCCGTGCAGTCTTGACCTTCAGTTCATGGGAAAGCCCAATTAACCCTATGGACTAAAGTTCTGTCTGAGCAAGGGGCACTGAGATACCAGCTTCGGTAGCAAAGGGCTCAGCGGCTCAGAGGACCGACACACATGTGCACCATTCTTTAGAGCGATTTCACCCTCGCAGTGGTCTTACCCCTTCTATTATTATTGTAACCAAATCTTTTCGCCACCACCCCAAGTTCGACTCGTGAAAATTCTGCAACTGAAAACAGCAACTCAGTTTTGCTGTTGTTATCTTGTCAGTTTTTTGGACGGTCTGGCTTATGATGCCTCTACCGACCATATGAAGCTTAATTCCCCAAAATCGAGCAGGTTCCGAAAATATGGTCCAGACAAAAAAGGTGCCGGACACACGGACAAGGCGGGTGGGTGGGAGTGAGGGGGGGGGGGGGGGGGGGGGGGGGGGGGGGGAGGGGGGGGGAAGAGTTATAATGAGTTCACTTTGTCTCGGTCAATAGTTCCGCAGCTGTGGGGGCCTCCTTACGTCACCCTGTGTTCCACGTCTTCCCGCTATCTCTGCCCTATCACTCAGAGCTGTGTTCACTGTCAGAGCTCGTCAGCCACAGATCAGCCATCTTAATTACCTTTCTCAGACAGGTCCCGGTGCCTTATTCACGGCCTGTCTCCATGCCTTGTTGTGCTCAGTGACATAGGATCACCTTGTGCTGGGTTTTAATTTCCTTCTCTGCGTCTTGTACAGTCTTAATGACTTTCCTCTGTGAAAATAGGTCAATGGCTCTAAAGATCATGACCTGATGTGGGTCTCTCTCTCTCTCTCTCTCTCTCTCTCTCTCTCTCTCTCTCTCTTCTTCTTCTTCTTCTTCTTCTTCTTCTTTGCTTTTTTCTTTTTCTTCTTCCTTCTCCCTTTTCTTCCCTTTTTACTCTCTCGTAACAGCTTGTATCTAGCTAGACGTATCTTATCTCACTTTACCTGTCTGTGCCAGTGCCAGGTGGATGGGGGGGAAAGGGGAGGACTATGATGGTGGCGGGGGGTCCTGATAAGTTCGCTACGAGTGATAAATTTAAAGGTAGCAAATAGTAAACATGGGGAAAATCGACCGACACTTCTAATCCTAGAACTGTTTCTCTCTCTCTCTCTCTCTCTCTCTCTCTCTCTCTCTCTCTCTCTCTCTCTCTCTCTCTCTCACACACACACACACACACACACACACACACACACACACACACACACACGCGCGCGCGCGCGCGCGTGCATAATCTGAATTCTCTCTCTCTCTGACATACACACTTGATACATAGTTAGCCACACTTGTAACGTGAACCTAAACATTACGATCTTGGCCATGCTCCCTCCTTGATGGATGCATCGACAGAAAAAGAAGAAAAAGAAATGTAGCAAAGCGACTGATGAAGTGAAGTAATGGGGAGCCAGTCGGAAGCTGCAGGTGCGCCGAATAAACGGGTACCAAAATGTTGCAACTGTGCTACCGCGATGTTTGAGAAAAGTGAGCTGCTTTGACTGGCACACTGCCCTCCCGTTCTAACCAAAGCAGCAGTTCCGTTCTCTCTCTCTCTCTCTCTCTCTCTCTCTCTCTCTCTCTCTCTCTCTCTCTGTTCGCTTAATCAGTAGTTTAGCAAGGACTAGTTGTTAGGTCTAAATGAACCTAAACTACACAATCCATGGAAAATAAAGTTTTCGAGTTCTCTCTCTCTCTCTCTCTCTCTCTCTCTCTCTCTCCTCTCTCTCTTATATATATATAAAAAATATCCCAGGAATAACCCCGGATACATTTCTCCGTACCGAGGTTTTCTGTTCTGTTTTGCCGCCACCCACGACAGCTGTTAGCAGCCTGAAGGTGGATCGGAGTCTCCGCGAGGCAAGAGGGAACCGTCGACTGCATTCCTCAAGGTACACTTGATCTACGCCTTCGACTCGATTGCCCCTCCTCCTCCACACCCCGTTCCGCATCGGGACAGACCGTTGCAGGTGAAACTGAAAGTGTCTGCTGTGAACAGAGGGGGCTTCGCTGACACCGTTTCTGGCTCACCGACTGACTGGCAAGGCTGCTTGATTGCAATTTAACGATGAACGACTTTCTGACCGACGTACGGCTCCATGACGTATCATGGTAAACATCTCTTACATTTGTCGTATTCCTCTAAATCCCCTAACCCATATCGCTCGTGGTTTATAATCATGTTCACATTTTCGCCGCTGTGGCTGGTGGTTTTGTCGTATTAAAGAAGCATAGCATTCCCACAGCATGTTTAGTCCAAGAAGGTCGACCTTTCTCCAACAGTTAAATGAGATCAAAGTATGAACTGTAAATCCAAGATTTTGTATTAAAATGCTCCGTTGATTTTCAGTTTGGAGTCCTCTCGCTTCAGTGACGGTTAGTGGGTCTAGACTGTGGAAAAGACGACCAAGTGTCAAAGCTGTCCTCTTTGATCTTGTTCCCCGGGCTACAGGTAAACACGCCAGTTCTGTGCCCGACCAGAAAGAGGCGGTGCGTACCACACGGGCGAGTTGGGACACAAATGCCGTTGCTGCGTGCAGTCAGTTCCGCCAGCGGCTGCTTGCTAAAACGTCAGACTACAAAAGACTAAAAACGCCAAGGGAGCAATAAAAAATATTTAAAAAATGATTTTTTAAAGGTTTTATTTTGCACTCTACAGTCCCGCTAACGACTGCTTGCAAAAGTCAGACTAGAAAAGACTTAAAACCAAGGGATCATTATGAAACAAAACAAAAAATCTCGATTTTTAAAAAAGTTTTGATTTCGCTCTCTTCTTCTGCCTGTTGGGCAAAACACGTTTTGAGAAGTCCAGCTCCTTTAAATCACACGGCTATGGCATCATCGACAACCCACGCATTTTTCGAGCGCTTGCGGTTGAGTAACGACGACTGGCCCCGCTGAGCATGCTTGCTGCCAACGAAACAGTCCCCTGTGGCTGGGGAACCGAGAGCAACCGCCACGACGGGTGAAACCCAAATTCTAGCGGGTGCCCCACGGAGCCTATCGGCTTACCTGTTGTGCGTGAAGCGCACCTTCACAAATCCATCACCCCTCACCCCTGTTGAGGAGATTAGGGCTGATAGCGGCAGGTTCTCTACCCGCGCTTCACGTGCAGCCAATGGCTAACGGTGCTAACGACACAGTGCCGCTGCTGCTGTACGGTGAGCGCGAGACAAAAACACCGCGTTACGGGTGGGGATTTGCCAGGTTCGCTGTTTTAACGCTAATGACAGGTGATCCGCTAACAGTCATATCCTCAATGCTCGCACCCCTGATCTCCAGCCGTTTATGTATACGGCCATACGTGAGAACTGCAGGTGAAAGAAGAATGTCAAACGATCGCAGAACCATCATGATCACGAGAGAGCGCACTGGGTGCCTTACAACCTCAAATAAAATAAACGGTCCTGCTACGGCCATACGTGAGAACTGCAGGTGAAAGAAGAATGTCAAACGATCGCAGAACCATCATGATCACGAGAGAGCGCACTGGGTGCCTTACAACCTCAAACAAAATAAACGGTCACGCTACCGTGCCGGACGGATGCAGCTTGGCTGCTGCTTCTGCCTCTTGCTGCAAATCTCTCGCTCTCCGCTCACACCGTTCTTCTCCTCCTCCCTGAGTCCCCCTTCACCTCCTGTAATTAATTTGTGTGTAATGATGAAGTGATGCTTAATGTCCTCAGATGTCAATCGACATATTAGGGACAAGTTGTGACCAATGCCGAAGCACGGTTCAATAATTCTTTACGTCCACGGAAACCAGAAGGCTCGTTAGGACGGACAGCCCAGGACGGCCACCTCGACTCTCACACAGCTCCTGAACTATCTTTTGTGTGTAGAGCTGTGAGCCAACTTTATACTTGTGTTTAGGCGACTTGCGTTTCGACCTGTGACCTGTGGTTCGTCCTGAGGCGTCTCTGTGCGGTTGATGGAACGCACAACACACACAACACACACACACACACACACACACACACACACACAAACAAACAAACACATACACACCACCCTAACTCATCCACCTTTTTCTTCTAGAACCAAAATGTACTAGGTTGTCAGTGCAGTTACACGCTTTTTTTTCCATCTTCTCCAACTAACCGCACAAACAGAGGTTCACTGACAGCTCAGTGGGCTGAACGCGTTATGGTTTGAGTGAATTGAGGGACTAAAAACGCTGTTGTTTGCGAGTCGTCACTGGAAGGTGGGCTTTTAGGGCTTTGCTGTGGTTAATACAGTTATATATTCGGCATGTTGATAGAGTTCGGTGCACATGTGGGCGGAAGGTTACACATTACAACAGCTCCACGCAGCCGGCCGGTGTAGCCTAGGCTACTGCCAGCCTGGGCCGAGGTACATAGTTACAGTCACGCATGTAGCAGATTGTTCGGAATGAAAAGATGCAACAGTAAATACGCAAGAACCTCTGGGTCCGCACGCTTATTTTTGTTTGCCTGTTTTGTTTGTTAGATTATTGTTTTCATGGTTATATAAAATATTGTTTCTATGTCACTTTGTTCGCTTTTTTAATATTTTTGTAACTGCTATGGTGGAGGGGCGGGGGGGGGGGGGGGGGGGGGAGGGGCAGTTATTCAAAGCATACAACGGGCACGTCATGGCACTTGCAAAGCCTTCATCACTGTTTTCGTTCGCGGATACTTTCGGCTTTTATTTTCATGTAACCTATATAGGGCCGCGACTGGGAATTACTGAAACGAAAATCTGTCCACATGACATTTTCAGTGCCTCTTTCTGCTTAGCGTTTCACGTCAGTGAGAGAGACAGAGGGTGAGCTCTTTCTGTTTAGCGTTTCATTCCAACTGAGAGAGACAGAGGTCGACCTATTTCTGCTTAGCGTTTCATGTCAGTGGGGGTGACAGAAGGTAAGCTCTTTGTGCTCAGCATTTCACGTCAATGAGAGAGACAGTGGGCGAGCTCTTTCTGCTTAGCGTTTCACGTCACGTCATGTCGCGTTTCACGTCAGTGAGAGATACAGAGATCGACCTCTTTCTGCTTAGTTTTTCATGTCAGTGAGAGAGACAGAGATAGACCTCTTTGTGCTCAGCGTTTCACGTCAGTGAGAGAGACAGTGGGTGAGCTCTTTCTGCATAGCGTTTCACGTCACGTCAGTGTCACGTCACGTCGCGTTTCACGTCAGTGAGAGAGACAGAGATGGACCTCTTTCTGCTTAGCTTTTCACGTCAGTGAGAGAGACAGAGATCGACCTCTTTCTACTTAGCGTTTCACGTCAGTGAGAGAGACAGAGATCGACCTCTTTCTACTTAGCGTTTCACGTCAGTGAGAGAGACAGAAGGAGCTCTTTGTGCTTAGCGTTTCACGTCAGTGAGAGAGACAGAAGTGGAGCTCTTTGTGCTTAGCGTTTCACGTCAGTGAGAAAAGACAGAGGGTGAGGGAGCGAGTGGCCCCCCTGTACACGTACACACCTCAAACACGTCCTACCGACCATGTCAGCAATTGCAAAGTCTGCACGGAATTACTGGCGGGGGAGCGCAGCAATCTCTGAGAGATACCTGCGTGACTGAGACCGAGTGCCGCGATTCCAGACATCCCGCTAATCCGCTGTACAGACACCCCACCCCCCACCCCCAACACACACACACACACACATACATCTTTCCCCACCCCCGCTCCCCTCCAATCACCCACCCACCCGGCCCCACTCAAACTCAATCATACACACGTACACACTCACACGCGCGCGCAAATGATACAGAACACACACGCTGGCACGCATACTGACAACATAATACACCCCTGTGTTTCCCAGGAAGTCTACGGGTATTGCTGAAGGTTCAGTGCACGTCACCTGCAGCGGGGCCGACAGTCTCCCCGTGTAGTGTCAGTCTTGACCATTCTGCACCACTACATAATTACATGGACCCCGCAAAAACGAACGCGAGCGTATGACTTTGTCATTGTGTATGGTGTGTGTGTGTGTGTGTGTGTGTGTGTGTGTGTGTGTGTGTGTGTGTGTGTGTGTGTGTGTGTCGGGATGTGTGTGTGTGTGTGTGTGTGTGTGTGTGTGTGTGTGTGTGTGTGTGTGTGTGTGTGTGTGTGTGTGTGTGTGTGCTGTTTTGATCTTATCGCGACTAGCTGAGTATGTAGATCAGCACCTGTCACTACTTTAGCACCAAGTGACAGACTGATTCCCTGTACCCATGCTACTTCAACACGAGGCACGTTCTCAACATGCCGCACTACAAGCTTAATCGTTCGTGTGCAACGAATTTCCTTCTGAGAAACAAATAAAACCAAACAAATCCTTTGATTCCAATGAGCCGGAAAAATAGGAAGACGTTTTACTTCGTGCATGCATCATTAGACGCATATATGCACTGAAGACCAACGAACCACCCACCCCCCGCCCCCACCCCGCCTTCCTAGTACCAGGCGCTTGAAGACCGTATGATATTCTCGCTTGTCCACTGCTTCGCTCATCGAGCAAACCCCGTCCTGTCCGGAAAGCCAGGGGTTGGGACTGACAGTCAAATAAATAGGCAACAGCTAGACAAACACGAGAGGGCCGGTGCAAAAGCAAAACACCCTGCACCTTGAACTGACCTAGCCCTCGTTTTTACACCCGTTCTGCCCCTACCAAGGAAGGACGGGGGGGGGGGGGGGGGGGGGGGGGGGGAAGAAAAAGAAAAAAAAGAAAAAAAAAGCGTACCCAACTCTCGGCAAGAAATCATTCCTGACGTTCGGCCTTATCGGTTATCTTCTCCTACCCCTGCAAATACCGGTTATCTGCTCCTGGCAAGCGGGAGCCGCCTGCGCGTTGGAAGTGTTATAGCGAGCCTGTTGCTGCCTTTATATATATATATATATATATATATATATATATACATACTACCTACTTCGGCTGGAACCCGACTCCAACAAGGCGCAATATTACTCTAAGATAAAAGCTAGTAATAATAATAATAATAAAGAAATAATTCTTATGAAGCGCTATTCTTTAACCAGAGTTAAACTCACTGCGCTGTACAAACATCTTATCACAAAAACTACACTAGCATACATTTCAGCAAACAAAACCTTAATTATTGCAGCTTAAATACCATTATCGCCTATCGAACATTAGACACACACACACACACACACACATAATGACATGCGCACACCAGTCTCCACTCGTCCACTCATATAGCAATTAACAAAATATTAACTTAATGATCTCAAACAACAACACCAATTTGAATCTGTCTCTAATAACACTTTGCATGCAAGCATGTATGCAAACTACGTATTTGTGTGTATACACACACACACACACACACACACACACACACACACACACACACACACACACACACGCACGCACGCACGCACACACACACACACACACACACACACACGCCACTTTTTGTTGTTGTTTTTTGAAACATTATTTTTAATTAATGTCTACATGCAAGCAGCTTCTTTTTAAAATGTATACCTAGTCAGTTTTGGGCTACTTACTGACTGAAACGAAGTCGAAATACTGCATGTTAAAACATTTGCTAAAAAGGTTATATCGTAAACACACTACTGAAGATTATGCCTTAATGGGGCGATATTCTGCTTGCATTCCGTAAATTTAAAGCACTCTCCACCCCCCCCCCCCCCCCCCCGCCTCTTTCTCTCGGGACCCTAATTTCACCGTCCCTAGCATCCCACCGCGGGGCTTGCGACCAGAATGTTCCGCAAGGAAATAAATAGTGTTTAGTCAAAATACGCTGAAGCACAGGGTCGTTTTTTTCTTGTTGTTGTGCTTTTGACCTTCTTCGCAGAAAGACTGAAAACACTCGTTTCTGCTGTGCTCAACAACAACAACAACACAACAACACACACACACACACACACACACACACACACACACACACACACACACACACACACACACACACACACACACACGAAAACATCAGCTGTTACTACATTGTTCAAATGGCCAATTCATTTGCTCAACGCCGTAATAAAAACAACAACAACAACAACAACAACAACAACAACACCACACACACACACGCACACACACACACACACACACACACACACGAAAATATCAGCTGTTGTTGTTACATTGTTCAAATGGCCAATTCATTTGCCGCTCAACGCCGTCATAAAAACCACTGACTCCGAAATCGTCATGAATCGCAGCGACTCTTCATAAACAGGCATTTCCGTCGTTTTTGGCCCGTTCGGGAAAGACATCCACATCCACGCAGAGATTACAAGAAACAGGGCCATAGCCACGAGGGATCGAAAACAGACCGGTACAGTAAAGGTCAGGACGCAGTTGGATATGGTGGGCGCGCAAATACATCAGTTCCGCAACGAAGACTTCGGGTAAAAGAAGCGTTGCACACAAGGTTGATCAAGAAGCTTGGGACCGAGGTCGAGTTCTTTGTCTTGTTTCGTTGGGGGTGGGGGGTGGGCGGGGGTATTTGTGTGTGTGTGTGTGTGTGTGTGTGTGTGTTGTTTTTGCTCCCCCCCCCCCCCCCCCCCCCCCCCCATCACCCTTCCTTTTTAACTCTCTTCGGTCATAAAGTGACGTACAACTTGCACTTCGTTAGGGCTCACGTTAGGAGTAAGCGCCTTAACCTTCACAAATTCTCTTTTACGTTACGTTACGTGTGACGTGAACAGTGAACAGCAAATTGAATCTGACTGTGACTTGCGGCCTGGTGATTTGCGATTTCACCGTGACGTGATCTTCGCGGCTGTCTGGTCGTTCAAAGGATCGACTAAACCGTCAGGGAGACTAGGGACCTACACCCGCACACCAGCCAGCCGAGATCATACAATTATTACACGCGCCAGTGAGCCACAGTTGTGGTGGATCTTTAGGAAATGCGTGCGCTTTCGTTGTTGTTGTTGTTTGTTTCCTTTTGTTGTACGCATTTCCATTTTTTTGTTTGTTGTTGTTGTTGTTGTTGTTGTTGTTTATTGCCGTGTCTAACCATTGCGAAATTTGTCGGATGTTCTTTAGCTGATGTTTCGGGCCATTGGGGTTTCTGAAACACATTCCTTGACTTGGTTGGCTGAATGACAGAATGGGGCCTGCTGTCCTCAGATGACTGGGCTCAAGAGCACCAACTAACTAACTAACCCTAATGTGTCAACATTAGGGTTAGTTAGTTAGTTGGTGCTTTTGAGCCGAGTCAACCACATAGGGTTATATCAGGGCTAATGAAACATTAGGGACAGGTGGGATGGTCAAGGATTGTCTACAGAGTGACCTGGCCTAGCTTCCATCGCTTGTAAAACAACCAAATGGAGTGAGTGACGACGTCACTGCCCATATCAATGCAGAATCAGTTTGGTCATGACAAAGTAGCACTTGCTACAGGTAGATAGATAGATAGATGGATCATGTATAACAACAGTCCAAGCATGTCCTAGTTTTAAAAACGTTTGTTCCAAATGTTCACCCATTGGAGGACTTTGTCAAGACCTGCCGGTCGGCTAGATTCCTACGACACAGATATATAGGTAGACAGACAGATAGGATCAGTTTCCTTCTTCCTTTCTGACAGTTGCCGTCACTGTGTTAGTGATCCCTGGCCTGCGGCCAAAGCACTCATGTGATAATGACCGCATCCACGTGTACCCGCGTGCACCATTTCAGGGCATCCCGGCTGGGCCGTGGCGCGCATCTGAATTAAAACTCCAGACTAAGCAATGTCCGTTATAACCATGACTGTGTTGAAAAAGAGGGCGAGAAGAGGGAAAATGGGACGGGGAGGGAGGCTACCCCTTCCTCTGCCACTACCACGTAACACACACACACACACACACACACACACACACACACACACACACACACACACACACACACACACACACACACATCGGTCAGTGCCCCCCCCCACCAGCACCAAACCCAGCAACAATTCTATTCACACACACACACACACACACACACACACACACACACACACACACACACACACACACAAACACACAACACACACACACACATTCGTATCTCAGGGCACACACACACACACACACACACACACACACACACACACCACACACACACAACACACAACACAACACACACACACACACACACACACACACACACACACACACACACACACACACACAGGTCCACGCTCGTCATCGATGTAACATTCCTCACATACAGCTGTTCCCTGCGGTGTTGCGTGCCTGTTTATTTTGGTCTCCGACTGCTCTGATGGTAAGGAATCTGCTTTTAACGTGTCTTGGGTTACAGTCCTTCTCTTCTTCACCCTTCGTCTTTTCCTTGCGAGCGCTGATTGCAGACAAACAGCAGTGAAAGCTGTAGGTGGTCCACACATCATTCGGGGGACTTTTGCTCGCACATACAGCCACAATGTGATGAGAGGCTGGGGCTGAATTACTCAACAATGCGTGTGCGTGTGTGTATGTGTGTGTGTCGGAGAGAGACAGAGAGAGAGAGAGAGAGGGGGAGGGGGGCTGAGAGGGGAGGGGCAGAGAGAGAGAGAGAGAGAGGAGGAGAGAGAGAGAGAGAGAGAGAGAGAGAGAGAGAGAGAGATAATATGTTTGTTCATGCGCGCGCACGCGTGTGTATTTGTGTGCGTGCGTGCGTGCGTGCGTGCGTGCGTGTGTGTGTGTGTGTGTGCGTGCGTGCGTGCTGCCTGAGCACAGTTGGGCGTACGTGCCTATGTAGTGCTTCCCCCTACGACCCTCCCCCCCCCCTCCCCCCCGACCCCTCCCTCGACCCCTCCCCCTCCCCCCCCCAGCGTACTTTCACTTGGGGCAGCTAGTGAAGGATGGGTGGTAGGAAAGGGAATGGGGTGAGGTGATGGAGCCGGAGAGCTGTCAGCAAACGAAGGGGAGTTGTGAAACACGGGCCAATTTACCGACGCACTCGCAGACAGACACGCTGCACAGATTGCGTCTGGGAGTCCTCACAGGATATGGCTGGTACTGACTGAGGTGGTACTGTATTCAATAGCCGTGAAGACTCGCAGTTGCTGTAAAAAAGCGCTTTGCAGTGACAGTAACGATGCGTTTAATTGACTCGCCCGCTTCATAAACTCCACTACCCTCTTTTTCCAGTCGTTTCAGTGGCCAATTTCTTCGGGTTATATTAGACGCGCGCGTCACTCCTCTCTCCGCTCTCGTTTTCCCTCTCTAGCCATTCCGCCTTTCTCCTCAAATCACTTTCTGTCTTTGCCTCCTCCTCCCCCACCTCCCTCCCTTCACGCCCCACCCTTCTTATATTCCGCTCTGCCCTCTCTGTATGTCTCCCCCAGCCCTCAAACACAACCCTCTCTAGCCATCACCTAATTTCTGCACTTTAGCTCTCCCCCCCACCCCATCCCTCACGCCCCACTCCTTCTCTTTCTCTCTCTGAGTCTTCCCCCTCCCCCCCCCCCCCCCACCACACAGCAACACACACACACACAAACATCACTTAGCCTCAGTAACACACACACACACACGTACCCTCTCTCTCTCTCTCTTTCTCTCTCTATCTCTCTCTCTCTATCACACACACACACACACACACACACACACACACACGCTCGCGCGCGCCCAAGTATGCACACACACACACACACACACACACACACACACACACACACACACACACACACACACACACACACACCGCTTACCACTCTCATCTCAAGCGTTATTCACGACCGCTTACGCCATGCCACCATTTTGGTGCAGCAAACACCACCACTGAAGCACTAACTATACTTTTAGTGGATAAACCCGCGCCTGCGACTCCCGCAGCTCTACAGCAATGGCTCGGCCCCTCTCCCCAATTCCTCGCCGACCCTTGCTGCATGCCCATTCCCCAATTACTAGCGGCAACAAATTATTCATGGGCTCTCCTTTGATTCATCAATTTTTCAACTGCCAGGCCAGGCCGGAGACCGAGCCAATTACTGCTAGTCCCCGAGACCGTCACACTGATTCATCGCACTAACGTTAGTCCCGCGTCCGCAGCCACCACAGCCAAACTCGCATACTATGATGCAGCTGGCTATATAGACAGCGAGTGTATAACCAAGGATTCTCTCTCTTCTGCTGCATGCCGACGGACTCCAGAACATTACTCTTCATAAATGCTAATGACCAAGTGGGTGTGCGCTCTTAGCGGAAAAGTCTAATTAATTATATCGCATTTTTAGTCTCATCCAGCCTCGTAAAAAAAAAAAAAATTACACACACACACACACACACACACACACACACACACACACACACACACACACATATCGCGCGAGTAAAGTGACGTCCGTGTTGTGTCAACCTTTAGACTGATTTGTCGCCCAAGCTGTTCAACTGACCTCTTGCTCTCGCCACCCTCTGCAGCCTAACTCGGACGAACTTTTAGCCAGTCAGTGCCTGAGTTCGAACACACTTCCTTAGACAAGCCCGTGGGCTGTCCAAGAACTATAGTAATTGTAATGTAATAGTAATTGTAACTGTAATGAAAAGAAGAGGTAGAACACACACACACACACACACACACACACACACACACACACACAAACCGAGCACCTGCCCGTGCTGTTGTCGAAAACATTGATGAACACATGATATGTTGTTCACTTCGCTGTTATGTATCAAAGTGGGCGGAGCGATCTGGCTAAAGACGAGAGGTCAGTTTTAGTCACTCACGTGCGCGCACGCAGGCTAGGCCAGTTTTGACAATGACAATGATAATATGTCCAGCTGCTGTCAGTGAGAGTGGATGGGACCTTCCTCGTGTATCTACAGGGTTCCCTCTGCTACAACTAGTCCTCTGGGACTTGGGGCTAATGACACACACGCGCTGCCATACACATGACTTCAAGGTTTGTCACAGGCGTGATCCAATTTGTATTTCCCACGCAGCTGCAGTTCCTCTAACTGACTGACTGGTGGGGGAAAAGTGTATCTGTCGCGTTGCTCGGTTGTAGCATCTCTCTTTCTCTATCTCTCTCTCTCTCTCTGTGAGTCTATGTGTGCGTGCACAAGCACCTGCATGCACGTGCGTGTGGGCATGTAGTGGGTACGAGCGTGCGCGCAAGGGCGTGCGTGTGTGTGCTGTAATATCTGTGCTCTCTCTCTCTCTCTCTGAGAGTCTATGTGTGCGTGCACAAGCACCTGCATGCACGTGCGTGTGGGCATGTAGTGGGTATGAGCGTGCGCGCAAGGGCGCGCGTGTGTGTGCTGTAATATCTGTGCGTGCGTGCGTGCGTGCGTGCGTGCGTGCGTGCTGTGTGTGCGTGTGTGTGTGTGTGTGTGTGTGATGTGTGATGCAACAGCAAAGGGTACAGGACATACATATATATATTATATCGCAAACATATATATATATATATATATATATTAAATATTGCTGTCGGTCTATTTCAAAAGGGGAAGGGAGGGGGGAGAGAGAAAAAAAAGGCTGTAACGCTGCTGACTGGTCCAGAGATTTAGCTGTGGAGCAGCTGCACCGCAGATTTAAGAGCCGTGCTCACGCTGAGGCCCCAGCTCACTACTGTAGCAGAGACCCTGGGGTCGCTCACTGTGCAGTTTGGCAATATCTAAATATCTAAAGAGCACAAACGTCAAGAGAATTGGGGGTCTTGCAACTGATTTCACACGCTGCAATGAATAAATAATTTCGTCCTTTCCTCATCAGAGAGGGATAGGGGAGAGAGAGCGAGGGGCGAGGGAGGGTTGGAGGGAAGGAGAGAGAGAGAGAGAGAGAGAGAGAGAGAGAGAGAGAGAGAGAGAGAGAGACAGACAGACAGAGACAGACAGACAGACAGACAGACAGACAGACAGCCAGACAGACAGACAGAGACAGACGGACAGAGAAAAATGTACATAATTTGCACACACACACACACACACGATCCAATACATGCAGGCATGTGCACATGGGCATGCGCAGACACACATACACCATAGACTCACACACACACACACACACACACACACACACACACACACACACACACACACACACTCTCTCCAGTACACACACACACACACACACACACACACACACACTCTCTCTCTCTCTCAGTACACACACACACACACACACACACACACACACACACACACACACACACACACGCGCGCGCACGCACGCACGCACGCACGCACGCACGCACGCACGCATCACAGCACACCAATCAGGACGGACTTACTTCCAACTGATGAGGAAGATGCCCTTTGCAAACAAAATATGACAATACATACACCCTTTCAGTTCCACGACCTCTGTACACTTACAACGCCCAACCCAACCCATGCAACTGTGCACGACTCGAGAAGCACCCGCATGTAGCGTGCATTGTGCAAACGGGGAGGACTGAAGGAAAGGGAGTATTTCACCGGTCAATTCAGTGAGTGCAGTCCTGGACCCGGTAACTTACCTTTGACATACATCATGGCCGGGTAGGAATAGTCCACCCCCAGTTCGTTCTCCGCCACACACTCGTACGTCGCTTCATCCGACTCCTGGCTGTTCTGGATCTGAAGGTAGCCTGCAAAAGCCCCACGACACAATCAAGTGATAGTCAAAAGGTTCCTTCACAAGGCCCAGACGGAAAGCAAAAGATGAAGACAACGATGCGTAAATGCTTACAGTATGTAAATACCCCTTTGCTGGTGGCCAGTAATTGTTTGGTATGCACAACATTGCCAAGGGAAGAAGACAGAAAAAGAAGTAAAAGAAGGGGGAAAAAAAGACAGAAAAGAAAAAAAAGAAAAAGAAAAAAAGAAGCAAGAAATCTTGCCCGTACTTGCCAAACACTCGAATACCAAATGTCATAACTACTATATTTATGTCTCATAACTATCATCTATGGACTGATTCTATGACAAATAAGTCTTGTTGTCAAATGCCCTGTTTCCTCGTTCGTTTTCACATATTTTGGCCCGCCATCCCCCTACCCGCACCCCCTCTCGCACAAGCTCTCTCCGTCTCTTCCCATGACCTCCTGCAGTAGGTCGGGTTTTTGATGGAAATTTGTGCACCCAAAATATCGGCGATATAATTACATACATAGCAGTCCAAGGGCAGCAATCTGCCATGCGGACAGACCGGAGGTTTCCGAGTTGCGTCCCTTCACCAGCAGCTCTCACACTCCACGCCTCGCTTTTCCGGCACGCTTTTCCAAGAAGAATGTCGTGGAACAATGCTTGGAGTTTGCTGCTCTCTCGCTCTCTCTGAGCTACAATAATACGTATCTATTCAATAAGTAAACATTATGCTTAACGTCCACAGAAACCATAAAGCTTATTAGGGACGGGGAGAAGGGAGTGAAAGGGGGGGTATGGGGGTGGGGCAAGAGGGAGATTTATTCACATAATCACAATAACTATATACCCCCAAGGTGAACACATGTCATGCCACTGAACTACACAACGCCGGTGGTTGTTTTGGGGATGTGATCAAAGATTGAAGAGCGATGTGATGATGGTTTGCAACTGCCACTGTCAGATTCCACTGTCACTTGCAACCGTCGTGCAAGGAGGATATTTTTTTTATATGAAATAAATAAATGCAGTCTCCTCTAAAGCCACGAACAGCTGGGGGGGCGGGGGGCGGGGGGGGGGGGGGGGGGGGGGGGGGGGTATGAGTTCAAAGCTACATATGAGGGCTGTTTTGGACCCGGAAATCGAAACTCATTTTTCAAACCCTATCCGACGCACCCACTCTCCCCAACCACCTCTGATTACGGGACTTCTGCTGGGGAGCTGACCCTAGTTTTTCACACTTTAATTTTAACCGAGGACGATTCCTTATCACTGAATGAAACGTCACCACGTTCATGTGATTATTAGTGTTCAAAATCACAGACAGCTGCGAGTGAGCGCGCGCGAGAGTGACAGACAGAAACACACAGACAGAAAGAGAATCTCTAAAATGACACGCCGCAGTCAGAGCGCTCGGATACCAGTTCAGCGTACCCACTTTTTCCTCTCTCTTTTTTTTTCCTGGCTGACAAGCATATATATATATATATAAGCCAGCTGTTCGTGGGTGAGCATGTCTGGCCGAGCGGTAAGGCGTTAAGCTGGTAATTGGAGAGCGTCGCTTCGATTCCCCCCTTAGGTTCTCCTTCCTCTTTAAAGTTTGTGACTTAAGGACGCCGTCTTGTGACTTTGCCCCTCACACTGAATGAAACATCCTCCCTCATCCCAAACCCCCTAGGATCTCGGTCCCCGCCAGTACTGCCTCTCCGGAGACAACCACGGCGCTAAACCGGCCCACCGAGCGAAGCTGCTCGTGGTCACCCTCACCGTTTTCCACCAGGACACAACCCAGCGTTATACCAGCCCACCGAACGAAGCTGCTCGTGGTCACCCATACCGTTTTCCACCAGGACACAAACAAGCGTTATACCAGCCCACCGAACGAAGCTGCTCGTGTCACCCTCACCGTTTTCCACCAGGACACAACCCAGCGTTATACCAGCCCACCGAACGAAGCTGCTCGTGGTCACCCTCACCGTTTTCCATCAGGACACAAACCACCGTTAAACCAGCCCACCGAACGAAGCTGCTCGTGGTCACCCTCGCCGTTTTCCATCAGGACACAAACCACCGTTAAACCAGCCCACCGAGCGAAGCTATTCGTGGTCACCCTCGCCGTTTTCCATCAGGACACAAACCACCGTTAAACCAGCCCACCGAACGAAGCTGCTTGTGGTCACCCTCACCGTTTTCCATCAGCTGGATCCTGGGGTCGCTGAGGTCGACGGGCATCATGTCCTTGAGCCACATGATGGTGGGCTCGGGGTCGCCGGACGCCTCGCACTGCATCACCGTGCTCAGCCCCTTCTCCACCGACTTCAGCTTGGGGTGCAGCAGGATCCGCGGGTACCCTGTCGGGAACTCTACACACAGCAAAGGCATCCAGCGTGTCACAATACATCTTCAGCACCACTTCCAAAACTAAAATAGGCGGGAAGGAATGACAGAAAGAATAGGGAGAAAAAAGAAAGAAGAAATTCACAGGGCAAAACAATGCAATCAAACAAATCAGGCGAGTGCAGTGATTTGCACTACGCGCGTTAACAGAAGCCTACCACTCGATAAGAAGCTGAAGGGTTGAAGGGATTTGGGGGGGGGGGGGGGGGGGGGGGGTGGAGAGAGAGAGAGAGAGAGAGAGAGACAGAGAGACAGACAGACACAGAGACAGCGGAGGAAGGGGGGGTGGGGGGAGGGGGGGGGGGGGCAGAGTTCAAAGCTACATATGAGGGCTGTTTTGGACCCGGAAATCGAAACTCATTTTTCAAACCCTATCCGACGCACCCACTCTCCCCAACCACCTCTGATTACGGGACTTCTGCTGGGGAGCTGACCCTAGTTTTTCACACTTTAATTTTAACCGAGGACGATTCCTTATCACTGAATGAAACGTCACCACGTTCATGTGATTATTAGTGTTCAAAATCACAGACAGCTGCGAGTGAGCGCGCGCGAGAGTGACAGACAGAAACACACAGACAGAAAGAGAATCTCTAAAATGACACGCCGCAGTCAGAGCGCTCTGATACCAGTTCAGCGTACCCACTTTTTCCTCTCTCTTTTTTCTTTCTATTTCCTTCTTTCTTTCTTTCTTTCCATGTTTACAAATCATAACGTGGGAAATGGAGTGACGCCCTGCCAGTTTATTTTGAGTGACGAACCAAAACACACAACGCTGACACCAAGTGCACCAATGCAGGCATTCAGGGCAGCTTTTACCACACCGCCGCAGCATTTCTTTGACGCATTATCATCAGTTCTAAACAAACCTCCTCGTCTATGTGCTGTTAAAGCTTATCTACTTGATCTTTTTCTACATAGCACACTCAGAATCTAGCACAAACTTCTATCGACTCTGACGTGTCTTTGTATGCTGTCATTAGTCTTTCTCGTCCTATTGTGAAACGCAAATACTTCTGGATGTCATTAAATTTGGTAGGGCGGGGCCAACTACAAGTATAAAGCAGCTGACAATGACTCTCTGCATATCTTGGCTGGGCGTGTCGATTTTGGGGACAGCTGTGTGTGGGAACATCGTCACTGAAGTCGACTCGGATACACTGGACCGAAGTATACATATAAACAGGTCTATAAATAATGAAATAAATCCATTAAAAAGCAATTCAGTCTTGAAAGCAACAACTGTCGCGTATTCATATTTTGGAGAAGAAGAAGAAGGAAGAGAGAGAGAGACAGAGACAGAGACAGAGAGACAGAGACAGAGACAGCGACAGAGACAAGAAGAAGAAGAAAAAGAAGAAGAACCCACATACAAAGTTCAGCATGTACAAAAAAACATGAGGCAAAGCAGGAAGACGGAAAGGTGGGATCAGCAGTAAACTCTGACTTTGGATTATAATGTATCGACATCAGTACACACTTTTGACCTTCTTAACTTTTTTTTTTTTTTTTTAATATTAAAAAAATTCAAGCGCAACTTTAACGCATCATCCCTTTCGCACAGTTTATTACTGATAGAAAAGGGGCCTCTTAACATAATTACATATATATACACACAAACATTTTCGCCTTCAATGAACGTGCAGACAGGCTGTGCTATTTATTGCATACGTTGGCGGGGTGGGGGAGGAGGGAGGTGGGGGGTGGCAGGGAACACAGAGCGCAGAATTACATAAAACATACCTAATACAAAAATCATGTCACAGAAACACTTCGTTCATTTTTTTTTTTAAATCCATTTTTTTTTTTTTTCGTAAAGATAAATGACATGATAAAAATGTCAGTTTCTAAATTCAAGCATTTGATGAATGATTAGTACACTATTATTATTATTGTTCTTGCCTTTAACAAAAAGCAAATCTTCTATCTGGACACAGATTCTTCCAAACGTCTGAATACATAACACATGTATGCATGAACATACATATATATCCAAATCTGCAGCAATACAAAAAAAAAACTTAGGCAACACTTAACAGATATTCTTAACCTTACGATACAGTTCCATGTATGCTACTTGTTTGCATAGTGCAATAACTGACAATTCATATGTACAGAAGTCCTCACAAAAATGCAAAAGACAGTACAGGCAATAAAGCTTAATGATCAAATGTAAACGGCGCAGAAATCATTTTCTCATCACTGGAAGAAAACATCTACTCTAACGTGGACAAACACACTGAAGAAAACAAATCTGCAATTTCGTGGGCATTGTGTGTCTTTCTACAACCTTTGAAAACAACAACAACACGCTTACAAGGAACGGCCATTTCTGGTGCCGATGGTGAAGTTGTGGTGGAGGGATCGCCAAAATTTCCCATGCTACAACGTTTTTGTATTTTTATCGTTACAACTGAAGTCAGATAAAATAAAATAAAATTAAAAAAACAAAAACAACTTCAGACCGGTGACCGGAGGGAGGCTGACACGTCAGAAGATGTTACACGTGTGACAGTCAGAAACCCAAATCAAAACATTGGGAGCAAACAGCTCTGGACGACATAAATTTCTAAAACATTTCCCCATCAGTTCAACCGCTTTCAAGTTCGACTGTGTTTCGTTGCACGTATTGCAAGCATTTGGGGTTTTCAGTTTTGCGAGCAAGTCCTCACTGCATACTGTAGAGAGACACAGGTACAACGCCCACGGCCCCTTGACTCACAAGGGGTCTTTGACAGTACAGTTCATAACAGTGCATGGCCGCTGTCACACTGTCGGTGCAACCGCCCTTCCGGTTTCATCACACGCACGCACTCACGCACACGCGCGCGCACGCACGCACGCACGAACACACACACACACACACACACACATGGGTGTTTCACGCGCATGCGCACGTGTGCACACGCACGCGCGCACACACACACACACACACACCCGCGCGCGGGTGTTTCACGCGCATGCGCACACTCACACACAGCAGCAGCACTCACTCAGTCTCACTCAGAGGACTCAGCACGTACAGCATGTCTCAAACAGCCCGTTCTGTCGTTGGCCCAGTTTATCGATCCCATTGCACGCAAGCGCTCACCGAGCGAACCCCCTCGGGCTCTAAACGCAATCACCGGCAGCTAGGCAGGAGGCTGGCAATGTCAACACAGCCTGTGTGGAGCTGTGGCTGGATAATGAACGGGTATCAGTGCATGGATTTAGGGAGGCTGGTGGGAAGAGGATGGGAGGGGGAGGGATGTGGGGGGGGGGGGGGGGGGTGTCTTTGTCGCCGTGCGCGGCCAGGACTGCACCAATGTCGATGTCGATCTGAAAAATGCCCCACTTTACCTGCCCTTGCAGCGCACGGACTGAGTATGCCCCGCGCATGCACGTCCTTTGGGAGCATTCCATCGTATGATCCAGTTAAAAAATGCAAGGCGTGTGACGACTGCCCTTCTTAAGGCGGTGGGGGGTGAGGGGGTGGGGGGGATCAAGGAAATTCAAAATCCAAAGAAAAATGACAGTGATGAGGAGGATGGCCATGTTGGTGGTGAGGATGACGTAAACAATAGTGGTCGAATGATGGAAGGCTTAGGCCATGATACTTATGAGCGCGCCTCTCATCACGATGACGATGATGATACGACGGCCGTCGTCGTCATGAAGCCCACCGCCACCATCAGCCCTCACCACACACTACCTTCCCTTTTTCTCCGTTTTTCTTTCTTCCTTTTTTCTTCTCTTCTTCTGCGTTTTCTTCTTCTTCTTTTCACCCCCACCCCACCCCCCACTTCTCTCTCTACCTCCATTTCCCTCTCTCTTTAACGAGCACTTGCGTTAAACACGGAAACAAACTCCGCCAACGACAGAACGGAACATGACGGAGGGCAGAGTGCATTGTTACAGTTTACACAGAGCACAGCCAGGAGCCAGCACAGTCAACAACACAGTGGCTACACAGTCCACAATACACGCCACAGGCTAGATACACACGTGTAGCCTTGACACTGACAGCGGGGCACGGGCGACACGCCGCCACGCAGCGACAACACGCAGCAACACACACACGCTACACACCAACGCTACAAGCCCCGCAACACAGCACATCCTGGCTAAGTTCACACAACACAGAGAAAAAGTACAGCGCTACGGAGACAGAAATCAACGAGCCCGTCCCCCTCCCACCTTTCCCATCAGTACCTTCCAAATCCAGGAAAACAACGGCAATTTCATATACATGTACGGCTCCTAACCGCGAATTCTGGAAGCTGCGAGCACAGCGCAGCGCTAAAAGTACTAGAAGTACCCTAACGGCTTTCACCGCTCCCCATCTTAAGTTAATGCAGAATCATTCTGGTGGTGACAGTGTAGCTTTAGGTATAGTCTCCCTCTTCCCCCACCTCCTGGGATCTCGGTCCCCGCTAGTACCTCTTCGAAGACAACTCGACGTTAAACAAGTTTAAGCAAACCATCTCAGCACCAGTTACTGGTGGCAACCCTTCCCAACACCAGTTACCGGTGGCAACCCTTCCCAACTCCAGTTACCGGTGGCAACCCTTCCCAACACCAGGCGAAGTGGAGAGTCCCAATCTTCGTGACGTTAATATGGTTTCGTTTCGGGAGCAGCAATGACGTGGCGGTTTTTCCGTTTACATTGCTCTGCTAAGCTCTTTCCCCGCGTTTTGGTATTTATAAAACAATCAGTCGCAGACAATCGGTGACAGACTGAAAGATTCCAACACAATCCAGCTTTGCTGATCTACGAAACCCAAGAATAGGCATGGTCCATTAACAAAGAAGCCTGCCCAAACCAGCCAAGAGCGGCGTGGCCTTCACCCGCAAGCTGATCGCATCACTATAAAACAACATGACTCAACTCTAACAAGATGTCAGAGTTCAGGAGCTGTGTGAAAGTCGAGGTGGTCGTCCTGGGCTTTCCGTCCTAACGAGCCTTATGGTTTCCGTGGACGTAACGCAATACTGAACCGTGCTTCGGCACTGGTCACAGTTTGTCCCTAATATGTCAACCGACATCCGACGACATGAGTCGCTACTTCATCATCATCTAACAAGATAGCTCAACCGTAACAGTCGACAGCATAATGGACTAACGTCCCGTCTGCAAAAACGCCACAGTGCCCCCTGAAGCCCGACCCGCTGTCGGAGACAAAAACGGCTGCAAATGGTACAGATTCAACTTGATTTGCCTCGGGGTTTGGTTTGGTTCATGTCATGACCACAGAGATGGGGAGGGGGTGGACAAACTAGTATAAAATTAAAATAAAAAACACGAAAATTTTTTTATAACAATGGGGCGTTACTGATGTTTTTATTTACTGTTTTCTGAGGATGTACTTCTGGTGGAGTTTATATACCTTGTAATTCGCGCGCCAGAAGAAAGTTATCGTAGGCGATTCAGGTCTTTGCTGTTGTGTTTGTGTGATGTCTTTCGAGCGCTAATTAACTCCTTTGTTGATTTTGTTGTTATTTACTCTTCTTCTTTTTTTTCTCTCTCTCTTTTTTTCTTTTAAAGTCACCACTTTGTCCATAAATATGGAATTGCCGTTGTCCCTGTTTGAAATCGAACACGAACACACCCAAAAAACTGGCTTTGGACTATGAAAATAGAACTGGGAAGAACGAGGGGGAGGTAAGAGGGGGTGGGGAGGGAAGAAGAAAAGGATGCAATTCCAGTTCGAGGAGGAAAAAAAAAAAAAGACAGAAGAAGAAGAAGAAAACCACGGATAGTAGCAGCATTACATTTGCACTTTGACATTTTCTTTTGTGTGTGCAAGTTTACTGTTTACCTTTATACGTAACCACCCATGGATTACCACCTGGGAAAGGAGGCAAAAAAACAAACAACTTCATCATTCAAACACTCATCAAATCAAAAGCCCGCAAAATGTGTTGTTGTTTTTTTTGGAAGGGACACAAGTTACAACGAAGACAGTGCCTCAAAAATACAACCACTGGCATTCAACATCTTCTGGTCCATGATCGATCGCTCTGAAAATAGCTTAACAAGCGGATGCTTTGCTTTATAAATAAACTAAGCAGGGTTCTCTTTTATCAATAAAATGAGCGACCTCAGCAGACGAAAACGTCAGCTGAACACACACAAACACACAGACACAAAGTTGCATTTCAAAAATGACGTACATGCATGTGGAAAACAGCATTGGTTTTACAAACATATTTCTTGCACTGTTTTCAAAACAATATCTGTTGCAATTTTTAAAGGAGTGTCTGTTCAGCGAACAAACAAACAACGCAAAATGTTGTTCTTGTATTGCGAAAATTATGTCTAAATAAGAGACAGAACAACACAATGGTGTACGCCAAAACGAATGCATTCGTACAGAAGCATCATACTAAAAAATATACATATTACATATTAAAATTTCTCATCATTGTGCAAGATACTAGCAAGTTTAAGTTAATCATGAAAAATATATAATAAAGAAAGCACAAACTAACATTTCACCGACCACTTTCCCGACATGCGTTTTAAGGGGAAGGGAGAGACATAATGGATTCATAGTTCATAGGTACATCAGGAATTATAATAACAGTTGGAGGCGTCAGAAATAAAACAGCATTGGCCATTGTCCGTATAAGGACTGCATTTATTTATCAAATTAACAAAAAGAAACTGACCCAAAAGATTTGAAAACAAAATCACTCCTGCAGCTGAGAGTACCACTCTGATTTTGAGACTGACTTGACAAACTGACTTAATTTTCATATCATGCTGCTACTTGTTCTATATATATATATATATATATATATATATTAATATATATATATATATATATACTCGGTGATCATCCATTTCGTGAAATCTGCAAAGGTTACCCGCAGTTCTTGCTTGGGAAAAACAAATAGTCCTGAAGATCTCTTACACTGACACAGCTGAATGATCATCATATACATAAACACACACACACACACACACACACACACACACACACACACACACACACACACACACACAACATACGAAAATACTTATAGATTATTAAACACGTATAATACTGATATTATTTGATAAAAAAGCACACCACAGGAAACATCCAACCTACAGTACGACTGTCCGCAAAGTGGACAGAGTTGCGCAGATCAGAAAACCCAATAGCTCAAAACTATTGCGGGCAAGTGGCATTCACAAACAAACATTTCCAACACATAAAATGGGGTGCGTATTTGGAAGAGGGACTCTCCTTCAACGCAGGAAACGCAACTCGTCGCTAACATCGTGAATTGCTCAATTCAAATCGACCGAGAGCCTGCTGAATTCTTCTTTCTTCTCCCTCCCCCCCTCCCCCCCACCCCCCCCACCCCCCCCCCCCACCCCCCCCCCCCCCCCCCCCCCCCCACCCCCCACCCTTTTTTTTTTTTTTTTTAGAAAGCACGTTGCCATCTACGCCGACGGAACAGCACATAAACGTACATGTGTACACAAACCCCATCCTCCTCCCTCCCCAAAAAAGAAAGCTTAAACACAAACGGATAATTAGTTAAGCCATTCATTACGACAGGGCTCTCTCTCTCTTTAATGCTCTACCGCCTTTATTCAAACAATGGAGGCAGGAACAGGTTAAGTGACAAGAGAGAGAAGGAAGAGAGACAGGCGAAGTGTGTGTGTGTGTGTGTGTGTGTGTGTGTGTGTGGTGTGGTGTGGTGTGGTGTGGTGTGGTGTGGTGTGGTGTGATGTGGTGTGGTGTGGTGTGTGTGTGTGTGTGTGTGTGTGTGTGTGAGAGAGAGAGAGAGAGAGAGAGAGAGAGAGAGAGAGAGAGAGTCATGCAGGTGGAGGAGGGGGGAGGGGGAGAAAAAGAGACAGCGACAGAGAGATGGGAATGGGTGGGAAAGGGGAAAACTCAATCGACAGCGAAGATGCGTGGGTAAAGGGCAAGTGAGACAAGTTAAACAACAGGGTGTGTGAGTAGTTAGATGGGCAAGGACCGGGGGTCCGGGAAGGAAGCTCAACTGATCAATAAAGGAGAGGATCTGACTCTGAGAAAGGGGAAAATTAATGCACGCCCGACACCTTCCCACTGAAATTAGCGCCAGTCCCGCTATATTTCACACTGAAATCAGCGCAGGTCAGACTATTTCACACTAACATCAGTGCAGGTCAGACTATTTCACACTAACATCAGTGCAGGTCAGACTATTTCACACTGAAATCAGCGCAGGTCAGACTATTTCACACTGAAATCAGCGCAGGTCAGACTATTTCACACTAACATCAGCGCAGGTCAGACTATTTCACACTAAAATTAGAGCAGCTCACACTGAAATCAGCGCAGATCACGCTCTTAACACTAAAATCAGCGCAGATAGACTATTTCACACTGAAATTAGTGCAGCTCAGGCTATCACACTGAAATCAGCGCAGCTCAGGCAATTTCATACTGAAATCAGCACAGGTCAGGCTATATCACACTGAAATTAGTGCAGCTCACACTATTTCACACTGAAATCAGTGGAATTTGTGCAGGTCAGACTATTTCACATATAAATCAGTGCAGGTCAAACTATTTCATACAGAAACTGGTGCAGGTTAGAGTATTTCACATTGATATCAGTGCAGCTCAGACTATTTTTCACATTGAAATCAGTGCAGGTAAGACTATTTCACACTGACAGGTCAGGCTATTTTACACACTTTAAAGTGAAATCAGTGCAGCAGGCAGTCTATTTCACATTGATGTTAGTACATGTCAGACCATTTCTAAATAACCCCCCCCCCCCCCCCCCCCCCAGCCTTTTGTTATTTATTTTTAACACTGGTATCACTATCAGGGCAGCGTAGACTATTAAGAGAGTTGCTGGATGCATGGTCGCAAAACGCAACATGCCCAGCTTATGTCTCAGACCTCTTGCGTTGTAGTTTTCAGGTGAAGCGCCAGGCTGACATGAAACGCTGGGGGCTACAGGCACTACATCTAAACACTACATGACATGTTCAGCTAAATGTGCCAGGTCTCTTGTGTTCTTCCCCTGAAGGCGCGGGCTAACGTGGCCAACGTCTCTAATGGACTAAACACTACCTGTCCAACCTGACGTTCCAGATCTCTTGTCAGTGTTGCCGTTGCCAGGAGGCGTCGGCTGAACTAGCAAAGAGCTCTAGGCCTATGGCTATGGTCTCTAACCTGGTAGACTTTCGGACTCTATGTGCAAGCTCCAATTTGTTTGGCCATGCATAGTTTTTCGCTGTCTGTAGAAGCATGCTTGGTCCATCTGGCAAACGGTACGTGCTCGAAGCTTGGAGTTCAGCGCTTGGGTCGTGTTTGTTGTCCAGAAGGGGTTAAGTACAGACTTGCTTAGAACTGAACTTCTGTTTATACTATAGGGGAAACGGGGTCGGGGTCGGGGTTGGGGTCGGGGAGCGAGAGGGGGCACTGGATACGGTCTCTAAACAGAGGCTCCTTGTGTGTCCGTCCACCTCAGTCTGTATCATGTACCGCCTCTGTAGTACAGGTTCCTCCAAACACATCCCACCAAAGTGTGTGTCCGGTTCTCCAGCGCTCCGCGATGGCGCACTGGTAGCGATGCCGTGCGCTTCAGGCCAGCCAGTATTGATTGGTTCTTCCTGCTTTAAGCGTCGCCATGGCAACCTTTCTCACCAGCATTCAGCAGATGCAGCAAAATGCACACAGATCTGATTCCCCCTCCTACCCTGACCTTTGGCGACAGCTGGCCGTTCGGTCTTCGGCAGCTCCAACCACTTTGTGGCTCGTCCTTCCTATTCTTTCTTTCTCTTTGTCTTTCTTTCTTTCAAACCCAGCATTGATAAGAACGGTATTTCAAGTTCTTGCCATTTTCAACGGACACGACCTGGCCTGTCTTGCACTGTACACAGCCTGTCTCGAACGGCGCTGGCTGTCTCAGTGTATATGATACAATTGCCACGTGTACACACTTGCTGAGTAGACAGGAGTTGTTGGATAAACTGAAGCTGCCTTTTCAAGTCTTGTACTGCCATCCTTTATTCTCACTGTTAAATTAGACTTGAATCTACGTTTACTTCTAGGACTGCGGAAAATGTGAAGGAACTCAACACCGAACGGTCAAAACGTGCTACACGAGTTTCCTTCTACAATCCATAATTTTTGAAGACGAAGAAAAAAGATTTTTAATGAGTATAGAACCTACTCTGAGTACTACTGTGTTCGTGTATATACTGGAACTATGGAAGAGTTTTGCATATATATTATTGTCCTCATCCGCTAAATATGTGATGATTTTGCCAGATTATAGTGGGTTTTTTTTTTTTAAAGCTAAAATTCTTCACCAAAACATTACTACTTTTGCTCACGAATCCGTAGCACTTTTGTTCATCCATATATATACGAACTCTCCAAAGACATATAATACAAGCCGTTTATTTTGTTTACTTTCAAATTCGCCGTAAGAGGCGCAAAGCGATGGGGACACTAATGTTCTTTTAAGCTTAGGAAGGCACTGCTACTGGAGAGTAAATTAGCGAATACATTCTTACGTTCTGTTCACTTAGGAAAGTCACTGTAAGAGACGTAAATTATAAATGAGGACACTCCCAAGTGCGCGCGCGCGCGTGCGTGCGTGCGTGGTGTGTGTGTGTGTTTAAATCAAGGAATACCCTATAGACTGCCTTCATGTCGAATTTCTATCTGGTTCCATAGACGATCAAACCGTTTATCACCGCTTCCCTGTTTGCATGCATTTTATAATCGTACCCTAAGTGGCATGCACCACATAGCCCCAAAATACCCGTACCACAAAATCACACATGAAACTGATTGGTTCCACGTTACCAGTCCTTCTCCAGTGCATGCCACTACAACTAGGATGCTACAGTGCCAAATCATCGACCGATCAATTAATTAACGGCGACGTGCAAACAAATTGGAATAATAACGGACGGGTGCATGCCGGGGACAGCAGCAAGCAGGGAAGCAGGGAGGTGGGGAGAGGTAAGGGGGAGGGAGGGGGGGGAAATGAGAGGAGGGAAGGGGGGGCGGGGGGGGGGGGCGAGAGATTTTGAGCGGGGTGTACCACAAAGACAGAGACTTTAGAGGGAAGGGAAGGAGAGGGAAAAAACGGGGTGGGGGTGAGGGGGGGAAGGGAAGGAGGGGAGGCGTGGGGGGGGGCGGGGGTGGGGGGGGGGGGGGGATTTTGTTTAGGGGCTGTGGGTAGAGTGGTGGTGGAGGAGGGAGAGGATGGAAAACTTGGGGGGGGGGGGGTAAAATGCGACACGTGACAAAACAGTTTTTAAAGGTTTGGAGAGAGAAGAGAGAGAGAGAGAAAAGAGAGAAAGTGACGCAAACACGTTGGACTTGAGAGACAGACAGACAGACACAGTCAGACGGACAGGCAGACAAAGACAAAGACAGAGAATGAGGGGGGGATGGGAGGGAGAGAGAGAAAAACGGGGAAGAGGAAGGAGGGGTAGAGGTCGAGCGAGCGGGCGAGCCGAGAAGTGTGACTTGCACACGACCGTCATAAAAAAAAAAAAAAAAAAAAAAATAGAAGTCTGGGACAGCAGGGCAGGGTGTAATGTATGAGGCGGCATGAGTCATCGGCTGGCTGAGGCCGAGTCAGGGACCTTCGCGACTGGGGAGGAGGAGGCTACAGGGGGACAGGCTGGCAGCGCTAAATCTGCCGTGCCGCCCGTGCTCCCGTCTAATTAGACTGTTTGCCAAGTCGTGTCCCCTCGCGCTGCCCAGCGTCTCTATCACTTCTCCTCCTCATCCCCCCCTGCCCCCCCCCCCCCCCCCAACCCCAACCCCCCTCCGCTCCCCTTCAATCCACGTCATATCCCCACCCCCATGTCATCTTCCCTCCCTCCCTCTCCAGCCAGCCTCGTTCACTTCCACATCTCATTTACGTCTCTTGGATTGGACCAGCAAACGTTCGTCCGTCTCCGTCGTTTGGGCCATGAAACGTCCATCTCGGCCTCTTCGTCCACCATGCGACCATCTCGGCGTCCACGACCACCCAGGGCTCGCTCTACCCTTCCCACTTCTGGGTATTTTATTTTACTGGCTTTCTTCTTTTCAGTCTTCTGTGACACCCCCCCCCCCCCCCACACACACACACACATCCTGTCCGCTTAGGGTTTTCGTGTCTCGCTCACGATTTCCCGCTCATCGCTCCTACCCCCACAATCACATGTATTATATATATATATATATATATATATATATATATATATATATATATATATATATATATATCCTGCAAGAAAGGCAGCTTAAGAGACAATATAAAACTACAATCTCTCTCTCTCTCTCTCTCTCTCTCTCTCTCTCTCTCTCTCTCTCTCTCTCCCCACCCACCTACACACCGTGCATTATGTTTTTTCCCCTCTTGCACCTCTCTGCCACTCCAGCCGTCATCAAAGGTTCCATCTCTGCATGTGCCCCCTCTCTCCCCACCGGCTTCTTACGTTCTGTCGGGGCCTAACCTGATTTGTCAGGGCTGTAATTCCAGCTCAACCATGCCATCCTTAATTCTTCTCTTCCACCCCCCACCCCTACCCCCCACCAACCCTGGCACCATCTCCCCAATTTCTTTGGTCTTTTTCTTTTCTCTCGATTTTGCTTGTTTGTTCCCCCCTCTACCCGTGTTCCTCTGACACCAGATAAACTCATATCCTCGTTGTCTTTACCCGCGAACGAAAAGATCCCTCTGTCTTTCAGGCTTTTCTTGCACCCCCACCCCCCACCCACCCCGCAAACAAGGCAACAAGGCCGCAAAGTATTGCTTAGCTTTGGTCCATCTACTAGCCCACCCGCCCTTTTCCATTTTGCCGACCCCATCCTGCTTCATCCGCCTCCCTGCCTCCCAGCCTTTGTCAGCAGCCAAAACTACTCATCCCTTTGTCCTTCTCTCGTCTGTTTCCACACCCTCATCCTCTTCTTGGTCAATCCAGTTGGTGGGAGGGGGTGGGGGTCTGGGGGGGAGTGATAAAAGCCCACAGCCTCCGGCTAAAGTAACTCTTCAGCTCTCCGCGTCTCCTGGGATGTCGGTCCCCGCCAGTGCGTCTCCGGAGACAACTCGGCGTTAAACAAGTCAAACGAAGGAAGGAAGGAACTAAAGAGACCCCCCCCCCCGGTCGTCATCAAACACTACTCGACGTCTTTCTCTAACTCTCCTCACCCCACCCACTCCCTTAACGATAACAATGCGGTACGACGTCACTCACTGCCAAGTTACAAATAAAAAATAAAATAAAAACGGGGGCACCAGCAGTGAGCCACCTTCCAGTTCCACCTTCACAGACGAAACCTAGTACTCATCCTCTCTGGCCTTCCCCCTTTCAAACTCTCGGCATCCCTTCCTTCGTCAGCCCACTCTGTTCCTGCCCCCGTGGCTCCCCCCCCCCAAACTATAAGTTTCCCCACGTCATCAAACTCTACTCTTTTTGTCCCCCCCCCCCACCACCACCACCACCACCCCGCCCCACGTTCTTGGCATCCAAGCCTTACTCGCCGTTCTGTCTGTCTCTCGCCATTCCATCTCTTGTTTCCTAGCAGTTTTGCTTGTCCTTTGGTCTGCCTCATGTCCTCAACCTCCTGCCCTCCACTGCAGTCAATCCGAATATTGCCCACCCCCACCCCTCCCCTTCCCACCTCACCGCCGTCAAACATCGATCGATTGTCGCCCATCAATCTGGCACTGACCAAATATGAAACCTTGTTGCATGATGAGTGGCTGCAATTTCTCTCCCGGTGACACGGGTAACTAGCGGAGACCGGCTAGCTCCAGCTTTAAAGGGTACGGTCTCGTCTGCGTGTTGCTGTTTTCTTCATCTTCGGCTTCTTGCGCTGTGTGTGTGTGTGTGTGTGTGTGTGTGTGTGTGTGTGTGTGTGTGTGTGTGTGTGTGTGTGTGGGAAGGGGTGGGGGGGGAACAGATACCCGAAATCAAACAATACCTATACCTTTTACGTTATACGTAATAGATAAGTATACATGAACGAACAGACATCTCTCTCTCTCTCTCTCTCTCTCTCTCTCTCTCTCTCTCTCTCTCTCTCTCTCTCTCCACACACACACACACACACACACACACACACACACTCGTTTCTCTCTCTCTCCCTCTCTGAGGGGAGGGAAAGAGACAGACAGACAGGTAGAGAGACAGGCAACGCCAGAGACAGACAAACAGACAGACAGACAAACACACAGTAAGACAGTGGTATAGCGACCGACAGGCTGGCAGATAAGGACAAACAAGAGAGGCGCATACGTCACAATTTACTCCGTAGAAAGGTCGATACTAGTACAAGCGTACATGCATACATGTACGATCAATACTATGTTGCAATCTTTTGTCTTTTTTATAAGGTTAAACGCTCAGAAACAGCCATCACCTCAACCTTTATTTCACAATTAACACGTCACCAGTCGTATAATTAGGGCTGGAACTGGAAAAAACAACATAGTATTGATGGTAATACGCTGTATCATGATAATGCTGTGGAAGCACAAGCACAGTGACGTAGAAAAATAGTTTGCTTTCTGACGTGAAGTGCAAAGGTGCAGCTCGAAAGTTTAATGACTTGGATTTTTCCTTTTAACCCCCCCCCAACACACACACACACACATAGTAATTGCAAGACCCTAGTCTAGATCGTACCATAGGTCTCTCGTAGGCTCTGAAACAAAAGCGCTCATTATTTGTATCTTGTATTGCGCAACTAGTGGTTTTTATCAAACTTGTCGTCGAAACCACAGGCAAATTTCTGCTGTCGTATTCTTCGTCGTACGTTCTAGAAGCAGCACAGTGAACGCACCTTAAAATACGATCGTGACTGCACGATTTCAGTGCTGGCAATTACGCAAGACTTGATTTAGTCTCTTTTTTTCTTTAAAAAGAACCTTATTATTACTGTCATTTACAGACTTATTTACAAACTGAACGTCTGCTCTACAGTCTACGGTAGCCCCTGTCGTAGTCTAACAAGTAGTCTACTTTTAAGATACTAACAAGTATCACAAAGGATGGAAATTGTTTTTTAACGCCCAGTTAACCATGTCTGTTGTATCAGGGAGACAACAAGTAGCAAGTACACAACACACACAAATAAATACAAACGAAGAGTTACTGCGGTAAGCTGTTTCTGACCACTGCTATAAATCTACAGCTCAGCAGCACAATGAAATATATTATAATCATGTAACATCAATAAATAACGACACGGTCGCCCAAACGGTCGACTAATTCACCAAAAAAAGACTGCAAGAAGTAAAAGAAGAAGAAAATGAAAGTTTTTATTTTTATTTTATCAGATAACGCAAGATAACCAAGGAACCCCCAAACAAACGAACGAACAAATACCCACTTCCAAGTTAAACAAAACAAACAAAAACAAAAACAAAAACAAAACTGACCACGAACCCCACCCACCCTCCACAGCCCAAGTGAAAGAACCCAAGCCGGTCCCCGAGTCACTGCCTTACCGTTCCCGCTCTCATCCTTCTTGTAGACAAAGAGGGTAGCGTCGGCCTTGGCCTCACCCAGCCCGTTGTCCGCCACGCAGGTGAAGATGATGTTGTTCTCCCGCTTGGCCCTCACCGGCTTGATGCGCAGCACGGACATATGCGGCACGTCCACGATCTCGTAGCGGTTGCGGCGGTCGTTGATCCGCTTGCCCTTGCGCTCCCAGTGGAAGGACGGGGCCGGGTTGCCAGAGGCCTTGCAGAAGAAGCTGACGATGCCTTCCTCCGCCACCTTCTGGCTCTTCGGGGCCATCGTTATCTTGGGGGGACCTGCAAGCACACGCAGAGGGAAAGAGGGGTTTAGTTCCGTTCTTTGAAGAAAGGAGGAGGGAGGGGCGGGGTGAGGGAAGAAGGCTAGCCACGGGAGGGAGTGAAGAAGTGGGAGGGAGCTTGCACGGGTGTTCGCTGACGCATGCCATGCGGAAAGCGTACAAGTGCCGACACGACCAACAGCAAAACGAAACGTGTATTAGAGCTAGGTGTTGAGGGAAGCTGGCATGCCACGAACTGAAATCAAGAGCGAGACACAAACCACGAGACGAAGAAGTGGATAAAACAGAATCGATCAAATCAACGTAAAAATGACAACAATTTAAATGCAATCAACCACAGACGAAACGAACACATTTTAGTTCTGACGTTCCAGTGAGTGCGAACCAAGGCCAGCAAGATCTTCACACGGACAAAAGAACTGAAAAAGTAGTCTAGGATTCCACAAACTAAAACAACAACTCCTACACAACAAAAGGCTCTCCTAAGAAAACAACGCCCAGGGCCACATTCTGCAAGCAATAGCTGTGCGAAAAGGAAATGCTAAAGACGCAAGCAATGCATACTATTAATGAACTCCATAGGACAAAAACAAAGCAAAAACTAAACAAAACAATCAAAAAACAACAGACAAGCTGCTAAAATACGTCAAATGAAAACGAAGAGGTCACAGTGACGTCCAAAACCAGTCTGAATTAACATTACATCACAACAATCATAAAATAAACGCAGACCCATGAAACCGAACGCACACAAGATACGATAAAAGGAGAGAACTTTTTCAGGTAAAATCCCCTGAACATATCAGGCGCAAAGGTTAAAACTGAAGCAGATCTGAAAACAGGAAACACCATGGGATTATCATCATTTCGAACTTTCCGAATGCACACAATTACACGACATTCAAGTCTTCATATACTGATTCAGAATGATTTGACCCGCTTTGTAGCCGTTTTAATGAACATCAGCACTGTGTGTACATTTCAATTAAATGAAGTAAAAGCGTTCTTGCAGCTTCGGAGTGGAAGCAAGAAGAGGTCAATCGAAAAATGATGACAATCCATGCACTGCTGAAACACAAGGAAACAGCAGTCCATTTTCACAGAGTCGCTGACGAAAACGGGCAACAGAATTCACATCAAACTAATATTTATGAGACCATGCATCCGAGGCAAAGCGTCTGGGGAAATATTTCTATGGAATTTCTGGAAGCTTTTCTGTTCCGTGTAACTACGGATTTTTTTATTTTTTTTTAAATTTTTTAATGCTGATGCAACAGTATGTAACTTTTCTTTGAGACATTAAATCTTGTGTGTATGTTCCGCCAAATCGGCTAGACACTTAAAAATAATTAAAAACACAACAGGGCCATTTCCTCTTCCGTTTCAACTTAATTCAAGGATGGGTACTACTAGAGGCTGCATTTGTTCCAAGAGTTTAATGGCAATAGCCATGTTCCGCATGACAATGACAAAACTCTATGAATTGGTTATTTAAACTACAACAGCATTTTCGTGACTGTGGTTATTTGTATATATTACACCATGCGGCATCTACACATTTGATAAGCACATGTGGCCTGACGTATGAAGCAACTGTATCACCACTGACAGTGGAAATTGTACCGTTATCAATGTATTACAAATACTCCTCCACACAACCAAAACATACGAGTATTACTATTAGTCGTGTGGGGTGTAACAGAGGTACTGCTAATACCAATTTAAAGCTTCCCTTTGAAATTCCACAAAAAATATTGTTAAACAATCCAGCAGACACAGACAACAAATCAACACTTCGGTCTTGAGGGTGTGCAAAAGTAACAAAACATGAATCATCAAGAGGCATGATCAGATACTGAGGCAAGTGCAGAGACTGAGTCACTTCGATCATAACTGTTGGCCAGCAGAGAGTTCTTCCTAAAGTCAGTGCCATACAATCAGGTGAAGAAATTGATTGAAACATATTTTCACAGTCTCAAACAGAACGAGGCCCTGAGCGCCTGTTCAGAATCAACAAACAAAGGAGTCAATTAGCACTGGAAAGACGTCACACAAACACAACAACAAAGACGTAAGTCGCCTACGGGAACTCTTATCAGGCACGTGAGTCATTCATCAAAGGTACATAAACTCCACCAGAGGTACATCCTCTAGGCGACTCAGGACTTTGTTGTGTTTGTGTGACGTCTGTCGAGCGCTGATTGTTGAAATAGTTTCACATCATTCGTTTCATATAATTATATTGAAAAATACACAAATGATTTCTTTTCCTATTTCAGCAAACGGCTTATTTAACCTTTCCTCGCGGATTTACGCTACGGTCCCTCCGAAAATATGTCCACTGGTCTGGAATAACGGTTGAAAATGTCACGAACTTTAAATTTCTTGCTCGCCGGCCTAGAGTGGGTCCATTTAGGGAGGAATTGTGGCGTAAGTTAATGATGAAAAGTTGTACCGTTTGGTGAAAAAGACTAATCTGTTCCTCTTGAAATTAGCCCTGATATGATGTGTATTTCATAACCCGAGTGGGTTGACTACATTCAGCTATTTAATCTGCATTAGAATAAAAACGTTTCATTCATTTCTACAGCTGACTGACATGTTTAGCGCCTAAATTCAGGCAAGTACTCCGTCTGGAACTTTAAATCTTCATTATTCCAAATACATCCCTTTTGACGATTTAGACATAACATATAAATACAAAATGCCAGTGATCATCCTGTCACAGAATGACAAAATTATGTGCCCAGGACTCCAAAGAAAAAAGCCTCTGAAAACCCGAAAAAACATAGATGGCTGATTTTGTTTTCTTCTTCAATCTTCAAATATCTGCCTGATGCCACCAACTAGATCGTAAAATAGTGCTGAAAATGTCGCTCTACTCGCACTTCCATAAAATTATATAAAATCAGGCCTAGCAAACTGAGCAAGCCAACCCAACAAGTAAGAGCAAACTGCTCAGTCTAATTAGATGAAGTGGGTTGGGGGGGGGGGGGGGTACGCCAGTATCAAGCGCCTGTGCTCCCTACTTCGGGGCAACTTTTCCTCGTGACAAATTTTACTTTCCCGGTTGTTTCCATTCGAATGTTTAGTATTGTAGTCGCTTTTTTTTTCTTTTTTCTTTTTTTTAAATCTTACGCGTGTGTGTGTGTGTGTGTATGTGTGTGTGTGTGAGAGAGAGAGAGAGAGAAGTTTTTTTGTGCTATATCTTATTTCTTGTTTGTCCTTTTTTGCTTCATCCCCTGTCCCATTTAACTGTAACCCTCACTGCAACTGACATCGTTCCCCTTCTCTGACATCTTCACACACACACACACACACACACACACACACACACACACACACACACACACACACACACACACCCCACCATCCCCCACACCCTGGAGATCAAATGCCTCTAGGAAAACGTCTAGTTTGTGGCAACCCGAATCGACACATAGACCTATTTCTGTGATAGACAATGGCACAATCTCCGCATTGCTTCAGTGACTTACTCTGCACTAGTGCGATGTAGCGGAAATGCAATGTCATATTTTGACTGGTCTCTGGGTCTGTTGGGACGAAAGGTTTCACCCATAAATTCAACTGCTGTCTGTTCTTCATTCAAGTAAAAGGTTTTGGTTCCAAATGACATGGCAATGTTGCTGACGTCGGCCCACAAACCTCATGCTCAAAACTTTGGTTATTGTTAAAGAGAATCAGCTTGCTAAAGTTTCCATTGCATCAAATCTTGAACAAGGTTGATTGCTAGTTTGGGACTGTCCCATTAAAATTAGGGTTCTTTTTAATCGGTTGTGAGTTTGGATCTCCACTGTACCAATTTTGTTTTCATTTATCATAGGAAGTTCATTAATAATTTACGAAGTGAAACAGAGTCAAAATCAGTCAAATAGTCTACCAGACACAGAGCCAACTTTGCCTTCTCTTCAACAATAACAGTAAGTTTTAAGACAAATGGGCCCAGAGCGGCCCAGTTTCAAAAACTAAACAAAATCTACTACATCCTGAAAACTGTCAACTTTTTTCTTTTTCTTTTTTCTTCTTCTTCTTTCCCCCCTTTGCCAAATCTACCAGAAAATGGCTTTCTCTTTGGGTCATCTACTTTTGTGTCTTTGAATGAGTGATTTCTGAAACTGGGAACGGTTTCGTTTGCGGAATGCCCGTTCATGGTTCCAAAAGGTTTTGTTCACGAGTCCAGCTATTGAAAATGGGCCCCCTCAATCGTCTGGTCCGAACAAAAACACAAGGTGGCCTCTCCTTCTCAATACAGTAGAGCTTGCTGTGGGGGTGGGGCACGGCTTTCCTCTTTTTATGGCTTAGTTTATTGGAAACCACCTGCATTTCTCTCGCACCTGCGAAAGCAGGTGAAGAACAAAGTGTCTGTTCTCATAATACATTATCATAATTTACACACGCATCCTTAGATGTGAATGATCCTCGAGTTAAAGAGTACAGTCACCTACTAGGGTCTCTTCCTCTTCTTTCTGAACTCAAGAGGTGGTTGCTCATACCACCACAGTAAGTTCTACTGTGCAAAGAATTCGAGCTCGATTTTGTTTTATACCAACGTGGTGCAAGGCAATATCAAATACCACAGGCAAGAACTTGTATATTATATCTATATATAATTACTGATCACCAGGAAATGTACCACCAATCTGGAAATGAAATATAAAAACACATGTTAAAAATGATGGATGAGACCCCTATTTAAGGCACACGAAAATCAAGCAAAATGTCGTCTTTAACGACAGGTGGTGCTTCGTCAGGTGGTCACTTAAAAGCAATATGAAGGTAGATGAAGTTCACTGATACAGAGTGGTCGAGGGTGGGGCGGGGTGGGGTTGTTCCATCATCAGGCGTCTCGCTGTACTGATAAACTGATATCGCACTCTGCCACAGTTTGCAACAGAAAAGGTCAACGACGTCAGCGGAAGTCTCATAATTCAGTCTGAGCTTCCCTAGCGGAGGGGAGAAAAGAAAGCTTGTCTCTGCTGATTTAGAACGACGTGTCCTGAAAAAGAGCGAAAAACTATCCAGCCGCACTTGCAACTGATTTTTCAAACCCGGGCTGGAGCCAAGATCCGCTGCCAAAAAAAAATTATGATCAAATTAACATTGAAGAGCTATTCCATAGACCAGCTGGACCCGCAGGTGTTCCCCCAATGACGTTTGTCCAGGACTCTTCGTCCCCTGCTGTGCCCTAGTCTCATTCTCGCATGAGATTATGCTAAAGTCCCCGCGATAGAGAAATGTGAGGAACGCCGTGAGTGGCCTTAACCTACAGCCCTTCGCAGGTGCAGGTGCTTAATTCGAACAGGGCAATACCAATATTAGAGTATCAAGGAGTAAACACTTGTGATAGTGATACTCTTTAAGTCAACACAACGGCGAAGGCGACCAGGACAGGTGCTGCCGTACACACACCTAGCACCAATTACGGGGAAGTCGATGGTCTGAATTGGACCGATACCGTGTGAGAGTTTTATCTTGGTGGTGCGAAGCTTTGCCCTGCTTTGTATCCAGCTTGGCGAGACTAATGACCGTACCCTATTTGTGCCGTGGAAACGAGCACATAATATGTTCGTCGCTTTCATCATCCCGATTTTACACACTCCCAGCAGCGACTACTAGCCTTCCCTCCTCCGTGAGAAATATGTAAACGTACCGTATTTGTTATTAGCATCCCAATTTTGCACGTATACTCCAAGAAGCGATAACTGACCCAACATCCTCTGTGAAAACACAAATGAAATACTGTATTGTTAACATTATCCCGATTTTACAACCTGTATACTACCAGGTTCAGTTTACTTCAAGTCAATCCAGGATGGCATCTATGCGCTCGGAAAAGCCCATCTCTCCCACACAAATTTATTATCAGTATCTCGATCGTACGCACGTATACTCCAAGCAGCCACTACTGGCAAGCCTTCGGTGAGAAAAATGAGGAAAACGCATGATTTTTGCCATACAGCTAAACTTGTAAACAGCTCACGATTTTACACACAACAATCAGCGACTACCGGCTTGCCTCCTTGGCAGGCCCGTACTGTCGAACTCGTGTGTCTTCATTCAGGAGTTCTTCAACTTGTGCAAGGACTCTGGCGCTTTGTTTCTGTATTCGCGTGTGAATGCATTACATTAATTAACCAGCTGATCTACGACAACAGCTCAACGAGAAAGAGTGACAGAGGAAAGAAACAAAAGTCGGCAGCGAGTTCAACTCCGCTGCGTCTCCGCGCGGACCTGAAATACATTCATTGACACCAGTGTTAACAAAACAAGCTTCCCGCGGTACGAAATCACACCGCATACAAAATCACACCGCACAGGATCAGAGGTAATTGCAGAGCCAGACCCTAAATCCCTTGGCAAATGTTTACAGTGGCTGGCTGGCTTTCTTGTGTCCGTGACTGAGTCCAGGACGGCGCGGTTCTACTCGCTACTGTCTGAACTCATCAGTTTAAAAAGTGGACGTGCCGTTTGACGGTATAAATTATACATGTGGTCGTGATGTTAGTCGAGTGCTACTGTAACTGGTTCCTTCCTCTTTGTTCACTCTACTAATTAAAGAAACCGAGCGATTTGTTTTTCCTCAAATGTGCTGTATGGCTGTAAAAACACACACACACACAACTATTATCGAAAATAACTTATTTTTGTAGTTGTACATATATATATATATATATATATATATATATATATATATATATATATATAATATATATATATATACACACACACACACGCATGTGTGATGTGTACAATGACTGGACTGCTTCCTGACTCGCGAATCTACAAAGTTCTACCGTGCAAGGGCAATGCACAAAGCCTGCATAATTCTTTTTTAAGTATCACATTCGCACCCTTTTGAAAATCACTGAACTCCATCACGCAAGATAAGCTGGAAGTGGAACCTTAATGTTTTATCTTACTTCATTTCTCTCCTCGCCAATGCCCACTTACACCTACTAGCACTACTACCGAACATAAACTGTCAAGTTGCTCCTAACTAAGTAACTACTTGTCTATTATGATTGGCGGTCACTGCCACAATTGGAATTTAGTGCTTAGCAGCAGTTTGTCACTGTAAGCACAGATCTGCAGCAAACCGTGAGTTTGGAAACACTGACAAAACCATCTTCGCAGCGACAGACTTGTGTCTTGATTAGACTGCAGAGCGCTGCAAAAGTTGCAGAGCTACAAAAGATACATTTGGCATCAAAGCCTCGAGTCTGCTCCGTGGAAGAGCTCTGCGGGTGTTTGTCTCTGCAAAATCAGACAAGCTGTTTTGTCATTGCAATGTCAGTTGATTTTACCGCTGCAAGCCTGCTTTTTATTTCTGCAGCTCTGAAAAAAAAAAAAAACTCTTTTCTCTTCAAAGCGCTTGCTTGCAGCTGTAAACATTCACTGTGCAGACAGATTTTACTTGCAGAGCTCTTTTTACTTGCAGAGCTCTTTTTACTTGCAGAGCTCTGCAAGTGCAACTCCCGATTTGTGGCAGTGCCAACCAGTGCTAGTCCACGCCGCGCCTGTGGCTACCCTGGAGGTCAGAGTGGATGCTCCCTGACCCCGGGGAGGCAGGGAGTTAATGGATTAGTGCATGACACATCGCTGAAGCCCTTGGCTAGTCATCAGGCAGTGCTAACAAACTCGGACCTGCTAGGGCAGATTAGAATTTCTAGACTGGCTTGTGCGAACGATGCTATGTATTGCAGAGGGCAACTCGGAACGCCATGCTTATCGCTGTACCACGAAAAAAAGAAAAGAAGAAGAAGATAATATATATTTTTGGCTTAATTGCTTCATTGGATCGATGACTGAATGAGTAAACAAGGAGAACTATGAATGAAGATCCATTATAAATCAAATAAAACATCCATCGACAAGTGACAAATTTTACGACCCAAACAACAACCTGCATACAAATTACACACCTGTTCCCAAACACCTGGTACATCATTTATTTATTTCCTGTCCAGACTTCATATACTGTACAGTGTCTACAGACTCAACAAATGCTCTAGTAAGTTCACCACGTCCACACCGCAAATATAGCCACTGTAAACATGAGAGAAATTAGAACAAATACAATCAGTAGT
>JABMCL010000047.1:885000-900000 GCA_018857735.1 Alviniconcha marisindica
TGTGTGTGCGTGCGTGCCCGTGGATGTGCGCGTACGTGCATATATATGTATATATGTGCCTGCGTGCATCGTGTGTGTGTGTGTGTGTGTGTGTGTGTGTGTGTGTGTGTGTGTGTGGTGTGTTGTGTGTGTGTGTGTGTGTGCATGTGTGGTGTGTGCTTGTGGTGCGTGTGTGTGTATACATATGTGTGTGGTGTGTGTGTGTGTGTGTGTGTGTGTGTGTGTGTTGTGTGTGTGTGTGTGTGTGTATCAGTGTATACGCGCGCGCGCGTGTGTGTGTGTGTGTGTGCGTGCGTGCGTGCGTGCGTGTGTTTGTGCAATTCCGTTCTGCCTGCCGGGGTACATGTGTGCGTAAACAAACAACGACGGCGATTGCAAGTTTGTGTTCTTGATCCTTATCATCTTCTTCTTCTTCTTTAATAGTTGCAGAATATCTTACTACACAGCCGCACAGACCCGCCACCGCAGACGGTCCAATAAAAGTGAATCATTGCCTACGTCTAGATCAATCGGGAGGGCTGCAGAAAAGGAGTGTGGTTACGCTCCTTGCATACAATTTCCTCCAGCGTCAGACTATGGCACAGAGTAGGTGTTCGTTCCTGAAGATAGAAGTCGGTTGACGTTTCTCGTGATCCGAGTCGGTTCACATTTCATTTTCAATCAGTGCCATCTGTCTCCTGACACACGGGCCATGAATAATGCACGAAAAACACTATTTCTTTCGCAACAGAAGATGAAAAAGAATGAAGAAGAAGAAGACTTCTGGTCAACAAAGAACCAAAATGCCCAAAGCCCTGTATAAAACTCTGGAAGTGTACATATGTATGTATGCAAGGCAAAAACTGTCAAAAGCACGCCTGATTATCTTAAGTGTCTATGTAATGTCATTTAGCAATCTCTACTCTGGAGCATGGCAATCACTGACACTGTGATAGTGATACTACATTTGTTACGTATCAGTAACCTTCCACTATCAACCAATATCAGTATTATTAGATTGCATTACATAGTTCCCTAGCTCTTTTTCTGACATGTATACAAACAAACAAAGAGAACAAGATATGAACACAGAAAGAGCAGTTCAGCTGATCAAACAGTGAAGGGTACATGACATGTATGTTCAGTATAATGTATTAAATAAATCACACAATAGAACATACTAACAGAAACTTCACTGCATATTACAATGGTAAGTACTGCTTGCACTGTTCCGTTCATTTCTTTCTGAGCACTCACATCAGTTTCTTAACTAGACATAATCCATAAACAGTTAACAATTTTAAAATAGCATGCCACAGTCTGGTGAAAACCTCCACTCACTTGAAGAAATACATAAGCAACCATCCATTCCCGTGCTTTTACAATTTTGCAATAAATCAGCTTCAAACTGTACTCAGTTATCTTTTCATCATATTTGGTTCTCCCCCTCCCCCCCCCCCCCCCCCCCCCCCTTTCCCTACAAATGGCATCCTTGCCAACTGACCAAAATATCACAGATTCAAACAAAATATCACGCCGATTAGTGCTTTTAGTGAAAGGCCAATCCTAGGACGGAACCTGTCAGTCTGAAATTACTACAGGCAGAACAATAGCGTCGATGGGCCAGTGAGTGCAAGTCTCAGTGTACTGACTTTAAAACTAACAGGACGGCACCAGCCCAGCACCCGGGCATTTCCACCACACAAAACATCTTTATTCATGCCGCCGAGTGCACCGTTTCCTGATGCATTATTGACCAGGCGGCAACGCAAGCCCCGGACTGCGGCTTGGGAATGGATGCGGCCATGGAGGTTTTCACCGACAAAAACACAAAATGGAGGGGGAAGGAGCGGGGTGGGTGATGACAGGCAAATTTGAAGAGAAGAAGAATAGATAACAAAAATTCCACTTACTGGTCTGTGCGGTGGCGACATTGCTGAGGAGCAGGGCAGCGGCTAGCGGTGTCAAGACACAAACTAACAGCCACATAACGAAACCATTAATCCCTCCGACACCTTACCTGTGGAAAACAGCACACACAAACACAACAGTTAGTGACATTACCCCGCACAGCTCTAGCCAAGCGTCTCCCTTAACTTATTCGGCTGGGCCCTTGAAAGGACACAGCTGGACAATATTAACGATACGTGGAGGAGCAACACAGCTGCAGTTCGTCTGGGGACGTAGGAAGCACCAGTAAAATCAAACACACACACACACGCACACACAACGGCGAACGGATGACGACGGGCAGTCCGGCTCAGATGACAATACTCCAGATGGCACCCTTCTTGCTGCGACTCCAAGAACTGGCACCCTTCCGGCTCCGTCTCCAAGAACTGGCCCCCGACCCCCAGTGCACCTTGGTTTTTATCGAAGCACCCCGGGTATTTCTGTGGGTGAGCGTCACGTCTCAGAAACACAGTGAACTTTTCACGTGAGACCCGTGTGTCTGCTGACGCTGGGCGCCATCGACCTGCTCGTCAGGCAACGGAGCTCCAGGAGCTGAACCTCCTCACCTGTTGTGACGAAAACGGCGCTTGCAAAAACAGCTGAAAATAAATCCTTCAATACTTCGTTTCATATGTCAAGGTTTGGCATAATGAGCGAACCAGTCCTCGGTGGTGCTGCTGGTCGAAGCTCTAAGGAGACTTCGGATTGTCGATGCCGCGGGGATCAATCGCTGTTCCCGCGCGGTGTCATCCTTAAAATCTATTCTGTAATGTTAATTCTCTCATTGTTTCGACTTCCACCGTTCCAGACGAAGAACAAAACAGAATAATATCGGCAGCAGTCAGAACACTTTCGTTGTCATATTGCCCGGCTGACAGAAGTCAATGTGGGCACTGGGATCATTCCAGAATCTCAGGGAACGTCATCTACAGCATCAGACCAAGCACAGGGAATAATCCTCAGTAGTCAGCATTCGCGTTTCACACGGGTCTCGAAAATACTACGTTTTGCTGTCACCAGCGACCAACCAGACTTCCTCCCATGCTCTTTACACGATGGCACCATTCCATTTCTACGTTGGTTGGCTGTTTTGTTTGTTTTGTTTTTAAGAAAGCCTTAGCTTCACCTTCTAGTTCTAGACGTTATTCCAACCATTCGTCCGCCTGAATGTGCAGCTTCAAACACCAGCAAACAGCGCCGAGAACCAGACGAGACGACAGCTCACGCTCCCAATGTTCATAATAACAGAATAATATCCAGACGCCTGAAAGACAGTCTAGCCGTTATAAGGGAGAGACTAACAGACAGGCGACAAGTCCTCCCTGAAGGAAGCCCAGACTGGTGTGACAGATGGGTGGGCGAGGAGGAGGAGGAGGAGGAACAGGAAGAGGAGGAGGAGGAGGAGGACGCAGAATGAACGCGTCCCAGCGTTGACTGTGGCACAAAACAGTGGCCGTCGTGACAGATCAGTCAACAGACGTCAGCGCGGTAAAATGACCTCAGGCCTCACAGCGACCAACGAACGCTCCACACATTGTGCGGGCTGCTAAATCCGCCTGGCTGGGAGAGAAGTGTAGGGGCACTCGCAGACCCAAGACATGCCGCAGTGTTCCACTGCACGGCGGTGGCTCTCCGGCTCATTCACAACCCCTTTGTCCTGTCTAGCGGCGGAAAATTTGTTTACTCTTTACTTTGGCTTTGTTCTTTCCGCGTTGTGCCAACCTGTGCATTGCCCTTGCTCCAAGCGAAACTCTCTTTTTTTCCATTTTGCTGTCTCCTTTCTTTGACTGTCTTTTAGCCTATTTCATCTTCTCTCAGCTTAGTTCCCCCCCCCCACCCCCCAGTCTTTTTTCTCCGCTTTAATTTCGATTCCTAGTTAGTAATTCTTGGACTTTTTTCTCTTCTTTTTGTCTCTCGCTCTCACGTACTATCAGTTATAATTTCTACACATGAACCACATGTCAAATTTATTGTTAAAATGAGCCTGAATGAGGCGGAAATCAATCAACTATTATTGCAAAAGCACAATTCGACTCAGAAGGAAAGCAAAAGCCTGTCTATTACTCTAGTATTGTGGGGGGGGGGGGGGGGGGGGGGGGGGGGAACGAGAACGAGATTTGCATGGAGCGACAGGCAAGAACAAGAGATGAAATCTATTTACATTAAAACTGACTGGACTTTACCATTACGACTGTCTCGGTCTTCTTCTTTTTTATTATTATTTTTTTTTTATCGCGGCTCTGATCAGCTCCGAAATTAGAACGCAGACACGCACACGTTTGCCGCACACACTCACAGACGGACGCACACGGACGTGAAGATAATCGTTCACTGATTACACACTTCTGACCATCGCTATAAACTCTCGCAGCACGCGACTCGGTGAACCTGTCCCAACGCTCGCCACAGGCACTGCAGGAGCATGTCATCTGAAGCTGGTCCTTCCGTCCCGAGACCACCTGTTGAAAGAGGCCAGCCTGGTGGACATGGCGGCCAAGACGCCGGCAAGCAAGCGCACGATGCCAGAGCTACCGGTTGGGTCAATACTTGCAGGGTGCTAAGACAGGTCGTCAATGTTGAGCAAGCAGGATTCGTGACGAGAGAGCGAGAGTGAGAGAGAGAGAGAGGTGGGGAGCAGGCCCGTGGAACTAACGGCGATAGCCTGTAGCCTAATACACGTGTGCGAGGCAGTTGCGTGCGTACACAATGGCCACTTGACACTGCCTGGGCTACATACAGTCAGCCTACATTATTCATAATGCCCCCATGTGACCGCCTAGGCAATGACACTCGCCAGCCGACCAATCACGGGCTCTCTTGCAACAACATCCAAACCCTGATTAGGTCCATCACAGACTTTGTCAAGAGGACAATTCCGAACCACAAACTCGGCCGCGGTGGACAATTCCAGCCTCTGCAAGCCCGCCTCGCCGGCTGAATGTAAAAGCGAACCTCCCGGAGACCAGGAAATCGGATACATTGTTGCCAGTCTCTTGCTCCAATAACGCGGCACAAATTATTCATTACGGTAAAGCACACAACACTGACAGTATGTAAGTGCAATCTGAGTCATAGATCTTCGGGCGATACTTAAAATATCGCAAGAACAAACTGCACACACAGACAGACACAGACACAGACACACACACAGACACAACACACACACACACACACACACACACACACACACACACACACACACACACACACACACACACTTTGAAAGCCTTCTCGTTGCGTCAGTGTATCGATGTGCGTGAAAAGAGGGACGGGGAGACAGATGGACAGGCGCTTTGGCAATAATTACTATTAAAAAAAAAGAAGACGAGAAAAAAACTAAACAAAAATCGATTAGAAACCACAGGCTCGAGATAAAATCAAAAGACGGGTTGCTGCTTCCCTTGAATTCTCCAAGACAGGCCTGATCCTCCTCCCCTGCAAAACATCCCGGCAATAGAATTAGACTTCACTCCCAGAGAAAGAGCGCGATACAGTTTTCGTGTCGGTGAGTGTCCGTTCAGCGTTTAGTATTGATCTTTAGAGTCTTCACGCACTCCAAGATAAAATACACCGAAAGGCGGAAACCCACCTCGCCCATGTGTAAAGAAGTCATCCAGCATTGATCTTCAGAAAACGCATTGTCATAATCGTCAGCTACATTTTTGACGAGGTTTATGGTTGAATGAGCATGGGACCTCACACGCGCGCGCGCCCACAGAGAGAGAGAGAGAGAGAGAGAGAGAGAGAGAGAGAGAGAGAGAGAGAGAGAGAGAGAGAGAGAGAGAGAGAGAGAGAGAACACGATGGGCAAGTTGAGAGTGACAGACGGAAACTGTCTACGATATCACCAGAAACAAACAGTCCACTTCGTGTTATACTAACCCCCACCCCCCACCCCCATATTTTTTTCCCCCTTGGGGTGGTGGGGCATCTGACGATGAAATAATAATACTTGGACGCTCTTCGCAATTACAAACTTGTACTAACTACAGCCCGAGGACAAGACCCCACCATGTCTCGTACCACTCACCCACCAACGGTTGCACCCAGACACTGATCCACCCACTTTCAGGGCAAAAAGCTCTCTCAACCATAGACGCTCCATTCTCGGGGTAAAACCTCTCTCAGTCTCAGACACAGAATTTACTCACTGGGCAAAAACCCCGCACCACCATTGATTTACCCACTCTCAGTCTCAGGACAAAAGACTCCCTCAGCCATTAGCCATAGATTTATACCCACTCTTGGCGTAAAAAAAAAAAATCTATTTCGCCCACCCACACTCATAGATCTACACCCCTCCCCCCCCCCCCCCCCCTCCTCTCTCTCTCTCTCCCTCTCTCTCACACACACACACACACACACACACACACACACACACAATCCCATCCTATCACGTTAATCATTCCCAAAGACCTGGCTACCCGGCTCATTTTCCTCCCACGCATGCATACGTTCATTCATGAATGACGAAACTTTCCCGGCTGGACAAAACGTTTCTGACTGACCAGTTCCTGGGGCTAATGATGCATGACGACAACTGGCCTCTTTAGCCTCTCGGCCAATCACAACGTTTACCCCGCCTTTCATTAACGCACGGCGCGTTTGATCCGCTTCATGCCTTAGGAGTTGGCTGAAAAGAAGCTGGAAAGAAGTACACGTGTACGTTTCTGTCTGAGCTCGAAGATTACTCAACGACCAGCAATTTCTTGGATAAAATTTATATTTTCATAATTTATAACCTTAACAGTAACACACTGCACAGTGGAACCTACTGAAAAAGTGATCACACCTATTTTTTATCTTGTGATTCTCAATGTCTGTTTCAAATTCCTCTGTAAAAACAATGTCAACCGGCCAACATTCTTTTATAAATACATTATGTATACCTGGGTCCAGCAATCTTCGCACCCCAAGCCCTCCCAGGATCAGGTACCTCTTCTATCCGTTCTTTCCAAACAGTTTTAAGAATTGAACTTTTCCATTAGATCTACAAGATGCATTTTTCATTCATCGGGTGTAGGTGTTCATACTGCTCCAGCTGCTGGTACTTAAGACGAGGAGTAACAAGTAGCAGTTCACATGGTTCAGGAGCTGTGTGAGAGTCGAGGTGGACGTCCTGGACTGTCCGTCCTAACGAGCCTTCTGGTTTCCGTGGACGTAAAGATCTATTGCACCGTGCTTCGGCATTGGTCACAACTTGTCCCTAATATGTCAACTGACATCTGAGGACATAAAGCATCACTTCATCAAGTAGCAGAAGCTGTTGTACACAGTGGTAACGGTACAAGCCACTATGGGCAAAAGCATTGGCAATAGCTATTATGCCAGTATCCAGCATTAACTGTCGCAGTAAAGTACTATGCCACTATAGGCAATAGCAGCGTCAGTGAAAGTTCTAAACTTATGCCACTACCCAACATTCATGATAGCCCACTATGGGCAACATCAGTAGCCGTGCTGTATTGCTACTATGGGAAACAGCGGTGGCAGCAAAGCACATGCCACCATGGGCAACAGCAGTGGTAGTAAAGTCTATTATTGCCACTATGGGCAACAACAGTTGTAGTAAAGTCTATTACTGCCACTATGGGCAACAGCTGTGGTAGTAAAGTCTATCATTGCCACCATGGGCAACAACAGTTGTAGTAAAGTCTATTATTGCCACTATCGGCAACAGCAGTGGTAGTAAACTGTAACGTCTATTATTGCCACTATGGGCAACAGCAGTGGTAGTAAAGTCTATTATTGCCACTATTGGCAACAGCAGTGGTAGTAAACTGTAACGTCTATTATTAGCCACCATGGGCAACAGCAGTGGCAGTAGTCCATGCAACTATGGGCAGCAGCAGTCGTAGTAAAGTCTATCACTGCCACCATGGACAACAGCAATGGTAGAACTAGACGTATGCATTTTGACACTGTCATTATGTCTGCCACTAAAAGCAGCAGCGGTGTGTAGTAGTACATGCAGTAATAATAGTATACACTATGTACACGCATGCCACTATGGGCAGCAGCAGATTTTGCAGTACGTATGCCACTACGAACCGCTGCAGTAATATCGCAGGCACTACGGAGAACAGCCCACCCTCACGAGAGACACTGAGAAAAAGGTCATAGAACCACTCAGCTATTAATAGTGGTGTACACAGTTTCCGAAGTTTGGACGACTCTTGCCTTCTCCTCATGCCTGTGGCGGATCAGAAACAGTCACTTCGAGGCCACGAGAATGTACTCTCGTTACTCTCCAGAAAGGAAGTGAAACAATAATATGAGCACAGTAGAAACACGTGTTCAAACTGGGAACAACTGGAAGTGGAACAATACACCTAAGACTACAACTGTCTTAGGTGTATTGTTCCACTTCCCCGACGTGAATAGCCCAAAACAGGGAAACAAGAGTCACAGAGCTGTCAGTGTATTCTTTCACACACTGTCACACGGTGCAAAAGTCGCTTGAAAAAGGAATGTTTGAAGGGGGCAATGGCAACGAAATTCTGATGTATACAAAAAGCAGCCAAACAAAGGGGGCAATGGCAACAAAATTCTGATGTATATATATATATATATATATATATATATATATATATTATATATATATATATATATAATATGTAAAAAGCAGCCAAACAAGTTTGCTCTCGAGAGGGTGGGGGTGGGGATGTAACGGCTGCTGATTCCCAACAGAATTGAAACAACCCGACCAACTGCACAAAACTGCATTCAGTTATAAATATCACATATTTTATTTGGTGCCGGTCATGTCTCTTCGTTTTGTGCTTGTATTCCAGAAGAAAGTCTTCACTAACACCTCGGGTCGTTTATGCTAAATTAGCAAAAGCATCGTGCATGTCACACTACCTACAAAAGACATTTCTATCTGTCTGGAGGCGGGGGGGGGGGGGGGGGGGGGGGGGGTGTTAGCGGTTGGTAGCACTAGCAGTGAGGGTCAGTAACCAAGCTGTCATTAACATTACTTAATAACACTGCAGTCGTAACCTCCTGTGTGCTTTGATCTGGCAGAATCATGCGTAAAACAGACGGAACCTGAGAGTTCAAAGTGGAAGAGGATTGTTGCTCTGCAAAAGTTTATTTATTCATGAGCAAGCTGGTGGGTGCCTGTAAGTTGTAACAGTTCAACACGCTCTTCACGTCAAACAACTGGGTCAGTTGGTAGGACTGGTTACGTACATGTTGTGCCGCACGTCCCCTTCAGTAACAGGAGAACAGCAGGGGGAGACAAGAGAGTCAAAATAAACTGTGCCGCACGTCCCCTTCAGTAACAGGAGAACAGCAGGGGGAGACAAGAGAGTCAAAATAAACTCGCCCGCACGCACCCCCCCCCCCCCCAACCCAACACACACACACACGCACACACACACAGAGTCAATTACTCGCTCAACAGGAGAGTTACGCTAAGATCAAGAGCTTGCCGTAATGCTCTTCACACGAAACCACTGAGTAACTTCAGTAAGATAACTCTTTTTTTTAAACCCACAATAATGCATGCGTGTGACACTGCACGTAGCCGTGACACGCTGCGGAATGAGAGGCGAGAGTGGGTGAGGGCTAAATGCATGTTACAGAGAAAACAAAATCCATCATCTGTAGACAATACAACAGAAGCTGCACTTCACATCCAGATGCGTGGTCAGTAATAATTTCCGTGAGCCGGTTTTCCTAGCGCCGGCAAGGCACTCTCAGCATACAACTGAGCAGACGGGTCAAGGTTCCAAACGGCTTCAGCTCACCCTTCTCTTCAGAATTTGTGGTTAATGCACCTTCTTACTGCCAAAGACTAGTGATTTCAAACCCCTCCCCATTATTAATGAGATGTTAAGGAATATGGCTCACCGTGCTACCCATATTACTGTTCAAACAAACACTCTTTCCTAGTGTCCGAAGTTTTGCCCAGTTTTATAACTTTTAACACCTTCACTGATACTGAAAGGGGAAGGCCTTCACTCTGATAACAAAAAGGAAAAGGTTTTCACTCTGATAGTGATACCAAAAAGGGAAATGCCTCACTCTGATACCAAAGGGGGAAAGGCCTTCACTGATACCAAAAGGGGAAGGCCTTCACACTGATACCAAAAGGGGAAGGCCTTCACAGTGATACCAAAAGGGGAAGGCCTTCACAGTGATACTGAAAGGGGAAGGCCTTCACACTGATACCAAAAGGGGAAGGCCTTCACACTGATACCAAAAGGGGAAGGCCTTCACAGTGATACTGAAAGGGGAAGGCCTTCACACTGATAGTGATACCAAAAAGGAAAGGCCTTCACACTGATACCAAAAGGGAAAGGCCTTCACACTGATACCAAAAGGGGAAGGCCTTCACACTGATACCAAAAAGGAAAGGCCTTCACACTGATACGGAAATGGGAAGGCCTTCACACTGATCCAAAAAGGAAAGGCCTTCACACTGATACTGAAAGGGGAAAGCCTTCACACTGATACCCAAAAGGAAAGGCCTTCACACTGATACTAAAAGGGAAAGGCCCCCACGCTGATGCCTAAAGGTGAAAGCCTTCACACTGATACCTAAAGCAGTAACTTGTAGGTGAAAGCCTTCACACTAATACCCAAGGGGAAGGCCTTCACACTGATACATTCAGTCCAGGTGGTATTAATACTATTACACGGCCCAAAACAACACCGCTCAAGAATCCCAGCTCATGGAAGCAGAAAGGTACATGTATTGGAGTGAGAGTGTACTGTAAATTACCAAACGTATGTTTCAAACTCAGAGCCCACAGAAGGAAATGACTGACATAATCAAAAGGCAACATCCATGTGCACCGTAACAGGGCAGTTTGGATGCTGCTGTGAAAACTGACAGAACAACATACAATTTCAAGAATGATATTATATATTATATATCATTCTTTCCATGAATGCTGCTGAAAATGTATCAAGCAGGCCATCGTTTCAGTAACAGCCATATTATGCAGTCTCCGTCAGAAAAGTGTCGCAAAGATTTGTAATGTTAAATGTATGATAGGAAAATAATCTGCAATAAAATAAATATATTAGGACTACAGCGAATGTGATCTGTGATGAACATTATTTCAAACCACACTGCTCACTACATTTGAAACAAACCACCATCTCTAGAGCGAATCTTTCACCATGCATCACTTGCCTAGCCTCTAGGGCTAGGACTATGAGGTGCAAGCCAGATCCATGTCTTCACCACCCCCACAAATAAAAGGGCAACACACTGTTATTCAAAACAAAAACCAGGGTTGTACTTGTATACATTGAAAAATACATGGGTGCTGACGAAAACTGCGCTCAACAGCCACAATGGGGAAAGAAGTGGGATTTGAAAACAAACAATTCCAGAAGTCAAGTTGCCAACTGAATCAGCGCACCGCACCAGGCGGGTGCCAGCTCCAGGACGTGACAAGAAATCAATGCAGGGTTCCAGCAGCCTATTTGTGTGCAAATATGCCCCTGCTACCTCTCTCTAAAGGCATCGACTGGCTGAGCGCGACTGAGAAAACCACACCAATCAAGCTCTGGGGAGAAAACCATGCACGTGGTACACATCATGTGCGACCATTATTGTAATTCGTATCTTAGTAAAAATCACATATCTTTATAGTCTGTCTTCTTCTTCTGACACTTTGGTTATCAATTTACTGAACCACTGTAACATACATGTAACTAGTGTACCAGCAGAATGAAAAGGAGATGACTGTCACATTGTGTCAGGTGGCTAAAGCCAGGTAAAGGGGAGCACTACACAGTATACTGCAGCCACCATTAAAGTATCAAAGGCCTCCTGTTGTTGCTTTTACTTTTCCTTTTAAATTACTGCCAGCACGGATTCTGCAGCTCTGAAAATATTATCCATTCAGTGCTACACTTACATTTACACTAGTTACAGAGAATATAAATCATCACAATAAAATTAATATTAAATAATAATGACAATATAAATTGTTACTGAATATTCTACACTTCTCATATATATATATTCATTAATGCAGGGCCAGAAATACAACAGTTATACTGAATACAAATTAGATCAACATCAGAAATATTATTTTTGGAAATCAAAAGCATGAAAGGCTCAGTCTCTCCCATGCATGGATGTAGTCTTACATGTGGTGCTAAACTAGCTTGTTATTAAGATTAATTAATGAGTTCTACTTCTAGTCTGCACTTACAAGTTACACTGAAAAAAGTGAAAAACATGATCCTCAAGTAGTGAACTCAGGACTAACTTGGACTGCTCAGAACTCTGAAAGGGCAGTGAAACCACAGTCTATAGGATCAATCACTGAATGTTGTGGCTAAGACTAGAGTTTGAAGACAGGTCCCAGTGTGTGGTGGGGACCACAATCACAGTATTAGTGCTGCCCCAGAGAACTGGGCAATGGCACTGTGCACACAATTGTCACTATCCCTTATTCTTTTATTCCCCCAGTTATTCCCTCCCTACACCTCTGTTGCTGGTGGATTGTCTACAACCTCAGCAAGACTTCCTTCCTGTGCAACTGTTCTGCAAGTCAGCAAATATCATCAGACTTATCATCAACACCAGGGTCAGTGCGAGACAGACAGAGACATGAAATGCATGCATATTTATCATACAATAAAATATGCAATCATATAATTATGGAGTGGAGTGCGCAACAATGTGTATCTGTAACTTAAAGTGTAAGCACACCACATCATCTGCACCTGCGCACACCACATCATTTGCACACGCAAACACACACACACACACACACACACACAGAGTCTCTCTCTCTCTTTCTCTCTCTTTCTCTCTCTCTCTCTCTCTCTCTCTCTCTCTCTCTCTCACACACACACACACACACACACACACACACACACACACACCACACAGAGTCTTACACACACAAAGAATCACACACACACACACACACACACACACACACACACACACACACACACACACACACACACCAAAGGATGACATCACTGAATCAGCAGCCTTATTCTTCCATTTCTGATTAGGAATCAGTCACAATCCTTTACCTGCTTATTCTGCTACTGTTTTCATAAATATTGGGGTTATATAATGTCCACTACCATACCACCTGATTAAGCACCCTAATAGAAAGGTGTACCTTAGGATCTTTAACATGCACAATGACCTTAATGCATTGTTGTGACACAAAAGTGAGACAGGCACTGACTACAAGTCTGCATGCACACAAGTGGAGTCTGAGTAAGAAGAACTGAAATAGATTAGTCCCACACCCTGCACCACGACAGGCCCCTGCACTCTAGCCACTGCAGTTAAAAACTTTGGCACTAGCACCCAAACCACTGAGCTGGACTGGCCTAGCGGTAAGGCATTAGGCTGGTAAGCAGAAGGACCTCGGTTCGATCCCGCCTCTGTCTTCCAAAATTGTGGTCTGTAGACACTGTGTTGTGACTTTGTCCCTCACAATTAATGAAACATTAAAATGGCTCTCATCGCTGCCCTTCTTAATGCAGGAGTCATTCTGGTGGTGACAGTGTAGCGATAGGTATACTCTCCTTCTTCCCCCACCTCCATACCCCTTCCCCCCATCCCTAATAAGCCTTATGTTTCTGTGGACGTTAAGCACCATGTTTACTTTTAGCCAAACCATCATCAAACAAAAGACTTGGCATACGGCAAACCTCGCCGGCACCAGGGGGAACAACAGAACAGTCCAAAGACTGGACCAGGAAGGGAGCCAGCGGCAGCAGGCCAATGCCAGGAGGGGGAAGGGGCACAACTGATGCTGGGCTCTCAAGGTTCACTTCAGAAAGGTTAACAGCACTTGTTGCTTCCCCTCCACAACACACTCTTTCCCGTTCAAAGCACAACGGTTGATGTCCACATCAAAATAATTGAAAAGCTTAAACTGCTCTGAAACTTGAAAACATGAACATGGCATGCTGTCATTAATAACTGGTAATTCAGTCTCTTTTAATTAGCTGATGATAGCAATACACTGCACTCGTTCCATCCCATCACTGCAACATCACCAGGAAAGTTAGTGAAAAACCTGCTCAAATCTCACTGAAAAACTGGAGAAAAATGTAAAAGTCAGCAACATACTGGAGACGCTTGGAACAGAACAGAAGAAGAATACTGTGAAAGTCAACTAACAAAGAGTGTGTTCTCAATTTCACCAGCAAACTTCAAAGTTCAATGCATAGATTAATACTTAGGCGACTATGGACAACATTCATGCTCAAATTTTAATTTGGAGGTGCCTTTAACTTTAAGTAAATAATCTCATAAAATACAGTTTGAACAATTTCTTCACATCTTTACATGACCATACAAAATGAAAACATTTTCGAATTGGACAACAAGAGCAAAACTTGACCGATTTTATCAAAAGTCAAAAGTTATTTAAAAAAAGAAAAAAGTACAACTACAAGGACTAACATTATTTTAAACACATATCTGTTACATTAGACTACAAACCAAGACAGACACCACAAACCACAAAATCAATGATATTATTCAAAAAACAATTTGTTTGATCTAGACTGATTTATTGCTCTAAAAGGTAGGCACACAGTAGCAATACTAAAAGAAAAAAAATACAGACACCAGCACTGGAACTTTCAAGTTCATTTGAAAAATAAATTGGAAAAATTGCAGACAATATTAATACTATAATAGTTAAGATTTTACCTCAAAGTCAAACTACCCAAAACAGTACTAAGATTTGAAAAAAGTCACGGTCATTTGAAAATCACCCACAATAAATGCAACACTTAATTAACTGTTAAACCTAGGAAGTGCTAACTCACAGCAGTCACAACAATGTAGAATACTTACAACTTAGCTATCACTATAATCATCCCTGAGTCACGATGCACTTGAACAGATACTCCACGACAACACAAGGTAATCCAATGGAACACGAGCCACACAAAAAGTAATCCACAAAAGTAATCCACAGAATGCAGGTTAATCCATCACTGGCGCAGTATTAATCCACATGACACAGAAATCTGAAACACACAGAGGAAGAAATCATTAAATTAGGTCACCAACTAAACTTTAAAATGTCAGAAATGTAAGAAGAAGAAAAAA
>JABMCL010000047.1:905000-957500 GCA_018857735.1 Alviniconcha marisindica
CCTGGATTAGTTCACAGTTTATGAGTAAGAACCGGGCCACGCACTCTTTCTACCTTTATCAGTGACAGCCCCCCACACACATACATACACCACACACACACACACACACACACACACACACACACACACACACACACACACACATAGACGCACACTAATGGCCGCCACGTCAACTATCAACGCCGTCAGCTGGAAGGCGAAGAATATTTTCAGCCCGCGTCCCGGCAGGTATTTCTGTCGCCACACCTTCCCATTATGGCCCCCCGCGGCACCCCACCCCCGGGCCCTGGCTGAGATAGAAAAACACCGATACTATTTCAATTTCATTAGCGGGGCCTTCGCGCCGTCAGCCTTCACACGACTGACGACGCCATCACCTCGCAACAGGCGCATGAACTGGACATAATAATGCCGAAGGCACACAATTAGTATGCTTTGCATTGATTGATCAAATGGAACTGACGAGAAGCTCCTGAAAACTTCAGCCGGGGCGCCATGTCTGGTTACGTCATTCACAGCGCAACAGAGACGTTACAATAAAGAAAACAGGCTCACGTACAGTACATAATAATGCTGAAGGTACACAGTTAATCTGCTTTGATCGATCAAATCGCACTGACGAGAGGCTACTGCAAACTTCAACCGGGGCGCCATGTCTGGTTACATCATTCACAGCGCAAGACACACACACACACACACACACACACACACACACACACACACACACACAACACACACACACACACACACACACACACACTACAGAAGAACAACAGGCGCACGTACACTACATACTAATGCTGAAGGCACACACTAAATCTGCTTTGATCGATCAAATCGCTCCTGCAAACTTCAGCCGGAGCGCGATGTCTGGTTACGTCATTCACAGCGCAACAGAGACGTTACAATAAAGAACAACAACAGACGCACGTACAGTATTATATAACAATGCTGAAGGCACACAGTTAATCTGCTGCAAGCTGCCTTGATCGATCAAACTGCACTGACGAGAAGCTCCTGCAAATTTCAACCGGAGCGCGATGTCTGGTTACATTAATCACAGTACAACACAGACGTTACAGCCAACAGACGTTACAGCCAACAGACGTTACAGCCATCTGAACGGTTCTGGCATCATTTTTAGACATTTTATCAGGAAAAGTACTGCGGTACTGGTAGCAGGCCTACCAGTCTGAGTATAGTTATACATAGTGACGCAACGAGAAGGTCTTTGGTGTTACAGTGACATCAATTCTCAGGACTTTGGTGTTACAGTGACAATCAATTCTCAGGACTTTGGTGTTACAGTGACATCAATTCTCAGGACTTGTTGCCGTTGTTGTCGTTGTTTTCGTTTGCCAGGACAGTGATTATAGTTTGTACTTTATAGTCACAGGGTTTATCTCACAACTGAGTCTCGTCTGTACCTGCTCAGATGAACTTTGTTTGCCACAGCTGTCAGCAGTCTCACAACCACATCACCAGCGTCTGTTCTTCGGCCTGCGGGAACCTGTTCGATCTTTCACATGAAATTTTCTTATACGTGACACCAACAGCGCACTCTTTGCAACAGCTCACCGTGGTATGACCAACGCAAGCGGCTAGGCTGGGAGTTGTTAACACACACACACACACACACACACACACACACACACACACACACACTCGCGCGCGCGCACCATGCACACCACACACCGCGCGCGCGCCACGACACAACACACACCACACACACACAACCACAAAACTACACACACACAACACACACACACACACGCACGCACGCACCCCACGCTCACACACACACACACACACACACGCACGCACGCACGCACGCACGCGCGCGCGCGCGCGCGCACACACGCACGCACGCACAAACACTCACACACACACACACACACACACACACACACACACACACACAACACACACACACAAAGCCTGTACCGATCTCGGAGAAAGTACCTAAATCACACGCCTGTCTGAGTGCTTCCCAGCTCGATCCCATCGGCGCGAATAGGTGGAGCGTTATCAGGGGCGATTAGGACACTCCCTTGTCTGCTGATGGCCTGTCTCCCTGGCACAGCGATACTCCTACAGCACGGCGAGTGTACAGTCTCCGCCTCATCTGACAGCACACACGCGCCGAACCATTCGCTCACGCTCTCTGCTTCTTCACTTCTTGTACACAGGTCGCACCACGGTAAATATTACAGCTCTGAAACCCTGTCATTCATCTGAATAGGTGTTACAGCTCTGAATCCCTATCATTTTTCAGTTTTGAATGGTATTACAGCTTTGAAAGGTATTACAGCTCTGAAACCCTATCATTCATCAGTTCTGAATGGTGTTACAGCTCTGAAATCCTGTCAGTCGTCAGTTTTGAATGGTGTTACAGCTCTGAGACCCCATCATTTATCAGTTTTGAATGGTGTCACAGCTCTGAAACCCCCGTCATTCATCAGTTTTGAATGGTGTTAAGAGCTCTGAAACCCTATCATTCATCAGTTTTGAATGGTAATTTATGCCCGCACGGACCCCCTTAAAAATACTAATTAGAAACATCCTGGCCAATTGCAAGCAAAAGACCATCTGAGGACATACTATGCCTTGGCTTCGTGAATGTAAGCGGGCTAGAAGGGGTGGAGGGGGTGGAGAGAGAAAATACATTTTTCACAACATGCATCATAAATGTTGTAACGCCTTTATTGTTCAGTTTAACGCGCCAGGCTCAGAACACAGTTGCCCATGCAACCACATCTCTCTCTCTCTCTCTCTCTCTCTCTCTCTCTCTCTCTCTCTCTCTCTCACACACACACACACGCACGCACGCACGCACGCACGCACGCACGCACGCACGCGCGCACGCACACACACACACACACACACGCGCGCGTAAGGTGGCAAGAGAGAAAAACTAGAAGACAGAGACACAGAAAGTGAAGTGTGTGTGTGTGGGGGGAGGGGGGGGGGGTGTACTGATGCATATTTCATGTATATATTTACCTCTGATCAGAAAAGCATCGACAAAACATTCTGTGGCATTATCATCAACACTTCAGCCTGACAGTGTTCATTCGCACTGACAAAACCCCATTATCTCTAAAAAAAACAAAAAACGAGCAAAGGTTATCGGTCAGAAATCAGGCAGAGTTCGCAGAGTCAGTTCAGCCCCAAACACCAACTGACCCCTCAAAACCACGAGCTCCAGGGCCCCACCGAGTAATTTTTAATCACACCATTATCGCCTTGCAAACTTGCATGAGATAGACTTCAACCACAAAAACAAAACGCGACCTCTGAAGCACTCTCCGAACCACGCCGTTTTGACAAAATTCGGTGTCAAGACGCTGAAACAACGCGCTGTGCCCCTTTCCCCAGCTCGACAAGTAGCAGCACCGCATTCGTGTGTCGCAGCCACCACAGCAAGGGGTAGGCTACGCATACCGACTCCACGAAAAGCCACTGGCGTGCGGTTAGTGCCCTTGCATCGCCCCTCCCCAAAACCCGATGCGAGTCGCTCGGTTTTGAGTGAATGAAGTAAGAAGTGTAAGAGCATCGCGGTTGCAACAGACTCGGTGATATACAAAGTGATACACGTATAGATAGATAGATAGATAGATAGATAGATAGATAGATAGACAGACAGACAGACAGACAGACAGACAGACAGACAGATATTCCACTGCACTGTCTGACTGCAGTCACCTCGATAGAGGTGGAACCCGGGAACATTTCTGCAAGATAAATGAACAATTTATTTTATCTAGTTTGCCGCACGAAGTCTTACCCGGTTCTGAACGCTGTTTTAGAGTTAAGTCGACAAGAGAGAGAGACACAGAAGAGAGAGAGAGAAACATCGTTGTTGGGGGTCGGGGGGGGGAGGGCGGGGCTGGCTCAAGCGAGGACTGTCCTCTGTTCTTTGGCCTTGCAATGTTAGGGTCTGAGAAAAGAAAAAGAAAAAAAGTGTGTATGCGGCGAATCGGTGTTTCATGAACTCTGCATTTTAATACATCTTTGAGAGGGCAGTATATAATATATATATATATATATATATATATATATATATATATATATATATATGTGTGTGTGTGTGTGTGTGTGTGTGTGTGTGTGTGTGTGTGTGTGTGTGTGTGTGTCCGACAATACCTCACTAAATCTTGAAAGACTCCGAGGTTTATCTGGGAACGAAAAGTATTTGATATTTACGTTCTACCAAACTTCCCCCCCCCCCCCCCCCCCCCCCCCCCTCTCCCCTCTCCCCCTCCCCTCTCACACACACACACACGTCCGCACGCGCACACACAAACACTCTCTCTCTCTCTCTCTCTCTCTCTCTCTCACACACACACACACACACACACACACACACACACAAACACAGAACTGAGGCCTTCAGTGCCACTGACACTGCACAGCGACAGAGGAAAGGAACGCAGACGTCGTAAGTAACTAAGTCAGTAACTGGCTTTTAACGCCCGGTGAACCTGGTAGGTCATATCTTGGCGAAACAAATTAAACACTAAATTTATAAATCATATTAAACCCAAGAGAAGCCTAAAACGTGAAAGAATGTTTCTTTATTTTAATGCAAGATCAGATAATGCGAGCGACAGAATAATGAAAGCTTCAACGAAGCAAAATCGATACAACGAAACCAGCGAGCAATATAATAAAGCTGGGCATGAAAACAACTCACTAATAATTCCTAATATTATGCGCAGTGACGAAAATATACTGCGCACAACCAATGCACGAATGAAGAGCTCTTCCGGCGCAATCAATGTAATTCATCCAATCAAGCTATGACGAATGATCCCCATCAAACACAACTTTACACTGCAAATAATTAATGCCGTAGCTTGAACTCCACACAAAAGGCCGTCAATACGACACTACTCACGATAATGTCACATATCGTCGAGCACAGCAGCAGCTATCAATCGTAATCCCACCGTCTCAGTCAAAACTCTAATCATGACAAGTAACTTTCTCAGTAACACCACACAGTGGCGGGGGAGAAAAAGCACACACCGCAATAACAAAACCAAATTACTTTTCACCAAAGCCCCACGGAAGCGCAGAGTCTAATAAACCCCCTAACCAAAGGGGTCGTAATTCGCTGGAACACGGCTGTAATTGCAGAGAACGGTCTGGTGCCGACACAATGGAACTCTCAGGCTCCCAGCTCTCTATCGTGCGGATGGGATGACTCACTTGTTTTATGGACGGGACACGGGAGCTGCAATTGGACCTTACTTTGTGTGGACAGAAAAGACCGTTATTCGGTGCCCAGCTGTCAGAGGAGAACATGTGAAAATTGCCGCCCGGCCAGGACAGCTCAAATTGCCGCAATTTGTTTGCCGAACGGGAGGTCTGTATACACGAACAGTAACAGTCGCAGAGTTTTTTTCGGGGATGGGGGATTACTGTGGCGGACTTTCAGTCGTGTGTTGGCCACCTGAGTATTCCTGTCTCAGACAAGTAGCTGCTTCTTTTGACCACTGGCTCGTCTCTTAGTTTCGACGCACACCAGTACAAGTTACACAAGACTTTCTTCATCCCAGAACAGAAAAACGAATCACATAGAAACACTGTCAGTGTCAATGTGTACAGTTGTACGATATATCAATCCAGTAATATGCACAGTATCGACACAACCCTTTTCACACATACCCTGTATCAATCAGTCTGTTTAGTATACGTTTTTAGTAATCCTTGAGTTGTAATTATTTTATGACTAAAACCGTCAGATAAAAATAAAAAATAAATAAAAAACACACACACACACACACACACACACACACACACACAACCACCACCACCACCACCACCACCAACAACAACAACAACAACAACAACAACAACAACAACAACAACAACAACAACAACAACAACAACAACAACAACACAGCAGCCTCCCCAACCCCACCCCTCTGTTTCATACATCCCGATCTCTTTCTTTCCCCCTGGTTTCATAACCCCCCCCCCCCCCCACCCACACACACACACATCCCCACCCCACCTCTCTCTCTCTGAGGTTCACACACGTCCCCGAGCTATCACCACAGCAAACACGAACGTTGCTGGAGAACATACTTTTGGTCGAAAAGACAAAGGAACAAAATGCCCGACAGAAAATGGATCAGAGACATCCAGCATTACACGAACGCGACTAATACTCCCCACGAACGCGACTAATACTCCCCACGAACGCGACTAATACTCCCCATGCTCCATATCACCAGACTGACCAGTCTCAGTAAAACTCAAACAATCCGTCGGTCGGAACACTTCTAAACACTGACATTACTTCAGTAACCCATGACCAGAAAGCAGAAAGCCTATTAACCCTAAAATTATGACTGTTGGAGATGGACATGTCACACGCTGCTAACCGACTTGCGAAGGAAAACAAAGGGTTAAAACCAACGAAAAACCACACACACACTAACGCGCGCGCGCAGAGAGACAGACAGACAGAGACAGAGAGACTGAGACAGACAGAGACAGAGAGAGACAGGCAGAAACACACACACACACACACACACACACACACACACACACACACACACACACACACACACACACACACACACACACGCAAACAGCCAGCCAGACAGACACAGACAGAGAACTCAAAAAGTTTATTTTACTCAAGGATAGTAGCATCAGGTCCATTTGAACCTCTCCAACAGCCAATCCTTGCTATACTACGAACACAAATAAACACGACTATACAATAGACACATATATGCAAGCACGAATAAACAGTTGGTCAATGCAGTCACAGAGAGAGAGAGAGGAGAGAGAGAGAGAGAGAGAGAGAGAGAGAGAGAGAGAGAGAGAGAGAGAGAGAGAGAGAGAGAGAGAGAGAGAGAGAGAGAGAGAGAGACAGAAACAGACAGACAGACAGACAGAGACAGAGAGACAGTGACAGAGAGAAACAGACATACTGACAGACAGACAGAGACAGAGAGAGGCGGAGATAGAGGCAGAGACAGACAGACAGAGACAGAGAGAGAAAGCGAGATCGAAACAAGACGACGAAACCAACGAAACCCCCGAAAAGGGGCAAACAGGAAAGACCTACCAATAGTGGCTGATGGTGCCCGCGGGCCGAGAAATGACCGTCTAACCAAGCGACAATCCCCACAATGTTGACCGGAGCGGTGATAATGAGGCCAGCGGCGTTGGCGGGTTCCACTGCTGCACTAGCTGTCCACGACAGACTGTGCCCCGACACAAGGCGACGCTGAGACTGGACTCGCAGAGTTACAGCCAGCCCAGACAAAGACCCCTCTCTTCCCGAGACAATGCCTTTGTCCAACGACTCTGCCAATGCCATCGAAACGCCGAGCTCCTTTTTTTTTTCCTTTTTTTTTTAAACTCTCGATTTTGGAGACAGGCACGAGAAGGGCTTGCTGAGGAGGGGAGGGGTGTGTGTGTGGGTGTATGTGTGTGTGTGTCTGTGTGTGTGTGTGTGTGTGTGTGTGTGAGTGTGTGTGTGTGTGTGTGTGTGTGCGCGCGTGCGTGCGTGTGCATGTGTGTGTGTGTGTGTGCGTGCGCGTGCGTGTGCATGCGTGTGCAGTGTGTGTGTGTGTGTGTGTGTGTGTGTGCGTGTGCATGTGTGTGTGTGTGTGTGCGTGTGCGTGCGCGTGCGTGTGCATGTGTGTGTGTGAGCGTGCGTGTGGTGTGTGTGTGTGTGTGTGTGTGTGTGTGTGTGTGTGTGTGTGTTGCGCGCGCGTGTGTCTGTGTCTCTGTCTGAGCACGTGTGTGCGTGTCGTTAGGGCGAGGGGGGGGGGGGGGGGGGAAATAAAGGATGACATCATCACCTGGTCATGCATAGTCATGAGCACCAGCCAGGCTGAAGGTGACAGACGTGCAATCAAGACCGGAAGTCTTGATGCCTGGGAATAACACATGTGCTCGCAGGCTGAAATGGCCGGGACTGAAACAATAGTGTCGTCCCTCTGCCGGCCAAAGCTCCACTCTCGGCCTCGGGTGTACAATTACGCGTGACATTTGAGCCTGAACTCTGCCTGGGCCAAATGATTGTTTCATTATCTGTGATATTTAGATTAAGCGCGCGGCGCACGGGCACGCACGCAAGCACGCACGCATACAACTCTCGCCATCTCTCTCTCTCTCTCTCTCTCTCTCTCTCTCTCTCTCTCTCTCTCTCTCTCTCTCTCTCTCTCTCTCTCTCTCTTATTATGCGCTGACCAGTTGTCCTTGCATGTAAAACTTGGTGTTTGAAACCTGCCTGCAGCGTGCCACCTTATTGTGTTTCCCATTCTTCGCGCATTTACCCACCAGTAATGTTTGCCACTGATGATAAAACAGCCCTATCCGACGTAATAGATGTAGAAAAGTCCCTTGTCTGGGCGTGGGCTGGATGTTAAAAAGCGTACACGCTTATTTATTACCCTCTCTCTCTCTCTCTCTGCGCATGCACCCCCCCCCCCCACACACACACACACACACACTATCCATGCACGTTGGCTATTTCAGTTCGATCTGGGATGTACAGCAACTTAACAACTGAATGGTTGGAAGGAAACGCTTACAGACACAATGTTACTACATGTAGAAATAGTCTTCGGCAAATCCCTGTCGAGATAACAGGATTTCAGCATTCGCACGAAAACTGGACTCTGGCTGAAAAACACGCATTGTGCACTCTGGGAGTCTTTCACTACACTAAACTAACATTGTAACAGTGACGTATTCGATAATTATCCCGCCGTCACCGATCGACAAAACTTCGATTGTTTTCGTCCTTGTTTTCCACCCTGGTCTTCAAAGCACTGCTCTGAATATCTTAAAATGAATTATTATCAATCATTCTGACGTTCCCCGAGAAAAAGAAGATTAAAATACCTCGTGAAATGAGCTCCTAACGTAATCATTTGTGCATAAACCTGACAGCAATTATTTAATTCGTATCGATCGCGATGACGCTATCATTAGTGGCACTGAGATAGTACCGCCCCATCAACATTTGCCGTTAGATTTGATTGTGTTTGGTTGGGCGGGGGTGGGGGCTCGGTTGGTGAGATGAGGAAGACGGGGAACAGGTTGGGATGGTGTTTGGTGGGGTGGGGTGTCTGGGGAGGTGGGTGGGTGGTTGGGGTGGATGAGGTGGCTGCGCAGAGTGGGACGGTTGGGGTGGCGTTGGATGGGGTGGAATGGGTGGGTTTGAGTGGGGTAGGGGTGTGTGGGGTGTGTGAAGTCGTTTAGCTTCGATTCGCTTATTTTCGGGTATTTGTTTGTTTTCCCTCCACGCCCCCTCCACACACACACACACACACACACACACACACCACACACCAGGAAAAGAGAGAGAGACAGAGACAGAGAGACAGACAGAGACAGACAGACAGACAGACAGAGAAGATTTCAGGTAAGTGCTTCAAAACCGGAACTGACTGCCATTTCGACCAGAATGGAAAAAAAGTCACAACATTCGCTCCCAGGCCGTTCCACCCTCCAAATTGCTCGCTGTCAAACCAGCGGATGCGGAGAGCTGCAACAACACGGCAATCCTTTCCCCCTCTCCGGCCTGCCGGTGGTGTAGACACGGGACATTATGGCTGACAAATGACGGGACATGGCATCGACTTCCTTCCTGCACGCCGCTGCCAGCTACCCCACGTCACATCCGCCTGGTCGCGGGACGCCCAACAAACAGCCCTCACCAGGAGGCAAGTCCAGGTTCTGCCACTGAGTCCTTCTCTGTTGCTTTTGTCTTGGAGTCCTCACTGAACGATATTTTTATATTTTTTAGTCTGAACAATTAAGCAGTGAAAGGTTTCTGAGACCATGATCTGTGCCCCGTTTCAGTGGAAAATATGGCTAAAAACGATGTCTGCCACGAAAGCTCGTCCCTCTAACTTGCAGTTGTAACTGTACCACAGTGATACTAATAGATCTCAACCACTTGGTGAGGTGAGGTGGTGGAAGTCACAAAACGTGTCAGTCTGAGTGACTCGACAGTCCACCAAGAACAGATTGAATCCAACAAGAATACGACGATTCCCATTTATCCGTCAGTTTCAGTCCATCAGTTAAACCGGTTACTAACTCAATGGACGGTTCGGGGCTGCCAGTCACCCGAGCACTTCGGCCAATCAGAACGTCACAAATAATATTCCGCGAGAAAACCTCGGAAAGTGGCTGCAATGTCTTCCTCACAAGCTATTTAAGCATAGCAACGGAGTAAAAGACTGGCTGATCCCGAAAGAGAAAAGGTTAAAGAGAAAAAGTTGAAATAAGTAATGACGCACGCTGCTTCATGGCGCTGCAATCAGATGAGGCCATGCATGCACAATCATCTCAATGCTTTATCACTCAAACCATCGTGTGTGAGGAAAGAGGCAGGAGGACTTAGATGGAACCGCTCAGCGCGGATACCTCTATTATTATTAATGGAGACGAATAAAGGTGATTGCCAGATCACCTACAGAAATGGCACGTCATGGTACAGCGTCCAATTGAAAAGCCATCCGCAATACTGACGGGGTTCCAGTCCCTGGTGCGGCAATGATTTGTCTCCCAGAGTCAGTTTCCGGTGCAGAACTCTCTTACGGTGTCTCTTACAGCACAGACCCGTGTGCAATCGCATACATTAATATCTGTGTGTACGTTAAAACTCCCAAACAATGGCAGCCATATCATTGTTTGGACACACGAAAATACTACACACACTGATAAGAATGGGTGACGCTGCTCTTGCGGCTGCTGTGCCTTTCAAGGCAACCCGATTTTCCCGCAAGGGACAAAGAAATATATATATATATATATATATATATATATATATATATATATATATATCGTCCTCAGATGCGCCACAAACCCTCCAAAAACAGACCCAGTGTTACTGCCGACCTGCCCTGATCGCTTCCAATAAGCAGTGTGCGATGGATTGCCAACAACACAGCCAACAGATTTCATCGACCGTGGGCACCAGTCCGTCGATGGTTCGGCGGGTCGATGCCAAAGGATTGAACCAATAACAGACACTCGGCAGAGATTTTGTCCATAGGGTATACTCTCTCTCTCTGCCGCTCTCGGGCAAACCTATGCCGTAACAAGTCATGTATGGATATTAATCCAGTCCAGACGTCTGTGACTCCGGCCGCGTGTGAAGCACCCCACTCCCCTCGATGCCCCGGCATTCCGCTCTCCGGCCGGTACAGGCATACACATGCAACACAATAGCCGGCACCGGAGCTGTGAGCTAATCGGCCATTGTTTGCTTATCGAGCCATACGATCCCCTGACTTGATATTTTCCACTGATGGACCGGCTCTCGTGCCGGGAGTGTCGGAGGCCTGGGCCGCAAGATCGAGTCCATTAGCGTCAGCGGGACGAGGCGGTTCTGTAATTGCGCGCAATCACACAGCACTAAAACAGAAACAGCTGCCTACCAGGTTCTTGTGGGTAGCACGTGAAACTCGCGTTGTTTTCTTTTTACCTACGGTGTTAGGTAAACACTGCGTTCGCTCCCCTGCCCGAAAAGCGTTTTCGCATTCGTGTGTGTCTGTGTGGAAAACTTTTAGTGACGGGAAAGATTGTCAACAATTCGAGTACGTCAAAGCGAAGCCGTGGTTCATGTAAACACAATTAATACTATGCTCTATGAGCCAAAAGATGTCATGGTAAATATTTACTTCTCCTTCTTTTTTGAATAGAGGCTTCTAGTTAGTCAGTCTCTCTCTCTCTCTCTCTCTCTCTCTCTCTCTCTCTCTCTCTCTCTCTCTCTCTCTCTCTCTATTTTCTGTTGTTGTTGGTGGTGTGTGTGTGTGTGTGTGTGTGTGTGTGTGTGTGTGTCTGTGTGTGTGCAACCCATCCAGACACCCTCAGCTAATTCATGCATCCCCGATTAATCCAGCATCCTCTTTCAGATACCCTAACCTAATACAGCACCATCTTCCAAACACCCCGAGTTAATCCAGCACCAGCAAACCCTAATGCAGCACCCTCTTTCCATACACCCTGAGTCAATCCAGCGCCCCTTTCAGACACCCGTAACTCGTGCAGCACCCTCCTTCCACACACCCTCAATGATTTAATCACTCACCCCCTTCCAGACAGAAAGTCACTCCCTCAGCCAGCCTAGCTTCCATTTCCCTAGGGATTTTTTTCTTTCTTTCTTTTTCGATGGGTTCAGAACAATTTGAGGACAGTCGCGTGTGCCCCGAAGCTGCGCTCCACCCCCTCCCGACTGCTTCGCAAAGACATCCCCATCACGATTCTGGTGTCAAAATGCACGGAACCGTTCATGACGGGAGGCTGTCATCTGTCACAGCGCAACTTCGAGCAGACACCGCTTATTTCCTCTCTGATACTGATAGCGATAGCCCACTCCCTCACCACCATTACTTTCATTCCAACGATTCTGATTCAGAGACCTTCTACACCCCCCCCCCCCCCCCCCCCCCAAACTCTCGTCCCCTTCCCAGCGCCAAAAGCTTGGCGGTCGGGCTCAAAATAGACTAGAGCCATCTACCGGAACGGTACCGTTCAATCTCACACTGATCCATCTCCTAATAAGCCCGGCTCCTCCTTCTTAATCCTGTATATCTTGTCAGAACTGACACCGAACCTGAGGCGTGTCTAACGAGACAGCCATCTGCCAGAGCGGCGTGTGTCGTCAGACCAGGTTTAATCCTTCCAGACCCTGTCCTCCGCCTAGTCCCCCCCCCCCCCCCCACCCCCACCCCCCTGCCCCACACCAACCCCAAACTCCAAGCTGTGAGTTACGACACCCTTCCTCCAACCACTGAAATAATGGATTACGCCATAGGTCTCGAAAACCTGTCAGCCAACGGACAGTTTTTCGTTGGTGCTCAAATGGCAGTACTCAAATTATATATGGCGTTTCTTTTAAAACCGCCCACACTGCATGCTTACGCCAGCACATATAAAACCAAAATAGTTTGAATCGAGAGGGAACTCTTCATTTACCCGAGGCGGGCGCGCCTCATGTTTACGAGCGTGTTTGGACGATAGGTTGCTTCCACAGTCTTATTCTAAAACCTTTCGGAGAGCGCTGACTGGATCGGTGGACAGCTGCGCGGAGATAAAGAGGTCCCCTTCAGTAGCGTAACCAAATCTGGCAGAGTTTAGAGGAAGGAGCCGGAAAGCAATGCTCGGACTCGGAGTGTGATTAGTACCCAAACCTTACCCTGACAGCGTCGGTGGACAGCTGCGCGGAGATAAAGAGTGCCCCTTCAGTGGCGTAACCAGTTCTGACAGAGTTTGGAGGAAGGTGCCGGAAAGCGATGCTGGAAGTGTGCGCCAACCCCCAACCCAGCTCCTACTGGTTACTTACAACACCAGTCTCCAACTCCTGGTTACTTAGAACGCCAGTCTCCAACTCCTGGTTACTTACAACGCCAGTCTCTAACCCTACTTACCTGCCAACCCCACTTCAGGTTGCCACATCAACCCCCAAACCCCACTTCTGCTTAGTTACAGAGTCAACCATCAACCAGATTTTCTGACGACCAAACCCCACTCTACTTGTTACTGAATATGCCAGTCCCAACATCATCTTTCCCTATTTGCTCCGCCAACCTACACAGCTCCTTTCTCCTGATAGTTCCTACTCCAGTCCCCCGAAAACCACCTCTGCTGGTCACTATATCATATGTATACCCCCAAATCTAACCCCCTTTCACCTGGTTACCACCTGAAACATACTTCCCTAATTACTGTTATGCCCCCCCCCCCCCCCCCCCCCCCCCAACCTAAGCCCGTTTCACTTCGTTACCTCCCGAAACCCACTTCTCCTGGTCACCACTATGTCCACCCGCTAAACCCAATTCACCTACCCGGGGTTTTACCTCCCGAAACCCACTTATCATAGTTACCATTATGTCCACCTAAAAACATCTCCCCTACCCGGGTTTTACCTCCCGAAACCCACTTCTCCTAGTCACAATTATGTCCACCCCTAAACCTAAACCGCTTTCTAGTTACCTCTCGAAACCCACCTCTTCTAGTCACTATCATGTCCACATCCCGCCCCCCCCCCCCCCCCCCCTACACACAAACACACTTATACGTAAGCCCCTTCCACCTAGTTACCTCACAAAGGTAACTACCTCAACAAAACCCACTTCTCCCAGTCACTGTTACTAGTTAGGTCCCCCCCATACCTAAACCCCTTTCACCTAGTTACCCCTGAAACCCACACACGTAAACCCCTTTCACCTCGTTACTTCACAAAACTCACTTCTCCAAGTCACTGTTAGGTCCACCCCATACCTAAACCCCTTTCACCTAGTTACCCCCTGAAACCCACTTCTCCTATTCACTATTATACCAACCGGGGACCCCTCGGGCTCATGTTTCCTGGTTACTTGCGCCAATACCCCCCTCCAAAAAACTACACACTTCTCCTACTTACCGCCTCCAATCTGACGGAAGCGTTGATAACCGAGGACAGTCATCTGGGCGAGTGGCGCGAGTCCTCAGACAGAGCTCGATCTCCCCCTGATCCTCTCCCCTCAATGAAGTTGCTTGATGGGGATCCAGTTAGCTCCTGTCGCCTAGTCCCTCTTCACACCAGTCGACCCTCATTCCTGCCCTCTGCTACATTTCCATTTCCCACAAAGCCTGGCGGCTGCTCGTCATTTCCGACGCAGTTCTTTCAGTTCCGGGGACTCGGATGTGGGGCTGCTAGTCGAAAGAAGGCGTTGCTGCACAGCAGTGTCTTTCTGTCCCCCCCCCCCCCCCCCCCCCCTTTTTTTCTTTTCTTTTTTAGGGGTGGAGTATAACTGGGAAAAGGTGTTTCCAGACTTGTGGCCTCACAGAAGTCCTAACGCTATTTCCCATTTCCGCTAAATGTGGACCGTGGTCGTGAGTTTACTATTGCAGAGGCCGTGGCAATCGGGCAAAAATGATTCATTTACAGCGGGCGGATGCAGTTTTTCCCTGGATTTAATTGTGTTTGATATTGACTCAGTGCAGAAGTTTCGAATCGCACAATGTTTTGCCCTGATATAACCTACACGGTTGAGTTGGCGTTAAAAAGAGATGTTGTCTATGTGTCTCTTATCGAGCAATGTACATACGAACCTATCTCGAAGCTGTGGACAACGAGGTTTCTACACGTCCATTTTCCCGTGAGTGAATAATTTATATACCAATCATCCGAATAGCTGGACTAATAAAAATACGAAGAAACCTCTGGCAAAAGTATCACTAGAATTCAACGTCAGAGACGTACTGTCATCGACCACACCCTCTTGCTGCCTCAGTTTGACCGGAGTCTGCACTGACATACAAAGTGTTCATTTTGCCAAGTGAGCTGTCGAGCACACGACGTGTTCACCAACAGGAGTAGTTTTGTTGTTGTTGTTTTGTGTATGTTTTGTAGAGACTGATAGCCACAATCATTGCTGGCCAGTTTGTTCGTTTGTTGTTGCTTTGTTTTGTTTAGGCTGCATGACGTACGTTGTCGGTGGGACTTAATCAAAATATGTCGTGAGAACTAACGGCAGGCACAGTACAGTTTTCTTCTCCCTTTTCCTTTCTTTGTTTTTTCTCCCTTCTTCTTCTTCTTTTTTTTTTTTTTTTAATGGTCCATCATGAGGTGTGGCTGTGCTAATGAGTTGTAACACAAAATTTTCTAACACATACAGTGATACACACAAAAAGCAACGACAAAAACTCGGCATACCAGCCACCGGAAAGTTTCAAAACTGCTAAAGCACAGTTACATGTATACCAGAAACGCTCTCAAAGTTTGAACCGTCCACGCCACAAGTAACAAACGTTACCTCAGTCCGAGCACGGGTTTTCCTGTTGAGCTCATCAAAACCAAATGCACAGCTATATATACCAATAAACGTCCCCGATTATGAGTCATTGATTAGAAACCCTGATGCCACTACACGTCATCTAAAACCACAAGTACCATCCAACAGTCACCACACGATTTCCGCTTGAGCCACACCAAGGCTTTCCCCTACAGCAACCACCATTATACCAGAAACAACCATAATGCTTTGATCTGTGACAAACCCACACGAGATCTTGGTCCAAATTCGCTTGAAGAGATTTCATCCTGATCCTACTCATCGGAACACAAATCAACAATAACCAGCCATCTAAAGCCATGGAAGAAGTTCACGTACTCCCCCAACGCAATTGGACACGCGCTAAACTGCAAACCTCTCGGCAAATCAGCCATCTAAAGCCCGCGCCAGAGCCCGCATCTTCCCTGCTTCCCTCCCTCTCATCTGGATGGATCTGCATGGGCCCAGTGATGCCCGCCGCCTTCCAGATCAGCGAGTTATGAAAACAATAAGACGGCGGAAGGGTGACAGGCGGCGGCAGGCAATACAACAGCTGTCCCATCTCATGACTGTCCCTTATGCAATAGGTGGAAATCATTGTCTCCTGGTGCAACAAAAAGGGGGAGGGAAATGAAAGAACAAAACCAACTGTGGCTCTGTTGCAGACGAATGACGAGGTCTTCGCGGATATTTTCTCTCTTGCAAGCTTGGTCCTTCGTCGCTAGGATGAAAATGAAGGGCCCTTTGGTTGATTTAAATTTAAAACGCCAGAAAAAAATCCTTTTCAATCCTTTTGAAACACCATAATGCAAATGAGCATTGCTTAATGCTGGTTTTAAACAAAGTGAAAGCCGCTGTTACATTGGAATGTTGAAAACTCCAGACTGGCTTAATCTAAAACTGCGTAAAACTAAAAGTTCTGTTTTATCACTGCAGACAGATTTAAATTTAAAACGCCAGAAAAAAATCCTTTTCAATCTTGAAACACCATAATGCAAATGAGCATTGCTTAGTGCTGGTTTTAAACAAAGTGAAAGCCGCTGTTACATTGGAATGTTGAAAACTCCAGACTGGCTTAATCTAAAACTGCGTAAAACTAAAAGCTCTGTTTTATCACTGCAGACAGTTGAACCTTAGAGTTGAATCACATACTATGTAGCTTTAGGTGCTGATTGCAGTGGTCAATACAAGCTTCAGCCACGGACTGCACATCTCTGCTCAAGCCGTGAGACTCGCTGCTGACTCATGCTGCAACTTCTCGACCGGCATGTTCCAGCTCCAAGTCACGGAGTCAAGAACTCCGATCGATTTCAGTCCAGTGGACTTTGCTGACTGCAGCTTTTCGCGGCAAACCGGAGCAGCGCGGAACGGAAACAAAACACAAACACGAAATATCCTGATCTTGTGTGCATGGCGTTCTCCGGACTTATTGTGCCCGCAAGTTCAGTATTTGTGGTGGATTCCCCCAGAGACGAGGAGCCAGTAAAGCAGCTTCCATGGGCCGAGAACTGGTGGTGACAAGATTCTCAATTAAGCCAACAAGGGAAGTGGGGGCCCTGCCATCAATAATGGATTGGGTTCTGGCTACAGGGTCTGGCAGCTAAGGAAAGTTTTATTACTGCATGGACACTCCCACCGGAGGGCCAGACCTCATGAATGATGCACCGCCATTTACTGCTTCTCTCTTATTTAAGTGCTTCCAATCACCCCCCCCCCCCCCCCCCAACAGACAGACACACACATTCACACGCGTATACACACATTCACACACACTCTCAAACACACACACCACACACCACACACACACACACACACACACACACACACACACACACACACACATCTCTGAACCTGGTCAAAGCGATCATCAGTGTAAGGTCGGTTTTCAACACGACCAGAAACAACCACAAAATCAAAATCACATCCAGGCTACACCTAGTCCAGCACTGAACAAAGTTGTTGTTAAGAGATCGTGCTAGTTGTGGTGTTTGCAAGCTTATACTTTCCTTTCCTTTCTTTGATTTGTCCTTTTTTCTTTTTCTTTTAATTAAAAACATTTTGTTTGTTTGTTTTATCATGTACAACATACTGATTATTCCCTGCTTCACTAGCTCCCCGTAAAACTAACTTTAAAGAGTGCAGAGAGGCTTTCAACAACAACAAACATTCTGGGTTTTTCCATTCACTCAAGATGGTCTTGTAGACCCTACTGGTGCCCAAATGTCAAGATGGTCTTTGAGATAGCCAAAATTGCACAGAAAAATCAACGAAGCAATCATTCACTGTAAACCTACAAATTATCTATTGATAATTTGAGTTACAAAGTTGAACCGAGAAAAACTGTTCTGTACTTCTCTATTTTACCAAACGAAATAACTTTTACCTTCAACTAGAGCAACAGCGCTTCCCAAAACGGATCCACTGTTCCAGACAAATGCCGGGGAACTGAGCGTTACCTTTCCGCGAATAACTATATATATATATATATATATATATATATATATATATATATATATATATATATATATATATATATAATAGTATTCTTCTTCTTCCATTAGGAGTAGAGATATTCCTAATTTGATTATTCTGAGACATATAGTATGCATATTTGTTATCTGTGTTTTCTGTGCCACCTGTCGTTGGGCTGTGTCATGTCAATAGGCGGACATGGGATCTGTGTGTGTGTGTGTGTGTGTGTGTGTGTGTGTGTGTGTGTGTGTGTGTGTGTGTGTGTGTGTGTGTGTGTGTGTCTAATGTTCGATAGGCGATAATGGTAATTTAAGCTACAATAATTAAGGTTCTGTTTGCTGAAATGTATGCTAATGTAGTTTTTGTGATAAGATGTTTGTACAGCGCAGTGAGTTTAACTCTGGTTAAAGAATAGCGCTTTATAAGGATTATTTATTATTATTATTATCTTCTGACGTGCGCACCGAGGTCAAATGCGTCCTGAGCAAACGATGATGAGTCAGGCACTGACCGACGAGTCCGCACAAGCCGAGATTATTCTGCGAAATTAGACCGCCTTTGGCACGAGTGTTAACTCGGAGGATTGCCCGCCGCCCCCCTCCCCTTTTCGTTTTCGTTTTCTTTTCTTTTCCTTAGAGGCCCACAACCCTGCAGGAACCTGGCGCCGAAGCTTCCGTCACTGGAAATGGAATAACATTCCAGCATGTTAGACCATCGGCCACGAGCTAGCGTTACATAACATGAAATATTGGCAACTCGTCGCTGAGTTCGGAGGGAATAGTCTTTTTACTCCATCAGACATTCACAGCCGTTAGGAATATAGCAGTCGGTGTCTCAGTCCTGCGGTATTGGGAAACTTGACGTGCAGGTAACGTGAAAGGTCAACTTCCCTCGTAAAAATCCAAACACATCAGGCACTTATAAATATCCCTTCTCGCAAAAGGTTAAACCCACACAAACGTCTTATTTGTCTCGCCTACCATGGTATGCCCACAAGTTAAGTTATCTTTTCAGAGCGAGGTGGTAGGTGTCGGATTGTGACTGCGAGTCCAAATGTCAAAACATCAAGTTCCAACGTATGACAGCTCTTCAAAGAACGGGTAGCAAACCCCGATAAGTCATTATCCACTACGCACAGGTTTCAGATAGTCCAACGACAACCCCCCCCCCCCCCCCCCCCCCCCACCTCACGTCTCCATCCCACCAACCCGGCCGTTAGTCAGATTATGAACCCACACCATAACTAGGTTTCTCGAACCACACCCAAGAACTTGATACTGGTTCAATGGCTGCGCATGCTGGAACTCCGTAACTTTCCGGCGCAGTCAAGCAACCCCTGCCTTGTAATCTTACCGACAGTACATTGACAGTCTTTTTGTTTTGTTTCGTTTGAGCTTTTGTTGTTGTTGTTTGTTTGTTTGTTTGTTTTTGTTGTCGTTGCTTTTTTACTGCTTCTTTGTTTGTTTAATGGGGTGGGGCTGTTTTGTTTCTGAGTTTGTTGCTGTCAAAGCAGTTACAGTGCATTACCCCACCCCCCCTCCTCTCCCTCCCTGTGTGTGTGTGTGTGTGTGTGTGTGTGTGTGTGTGTGTGTGTGTGTGTGTGTGTGTGTGTGTGTGTGTATTTTCCTTGATGTGGGTGTTCACACACACACACACACACACAATACGCTGGCACATTGTCGATTATATTGGTGTTACAGCAGCTGATACCTTTTTACTGATTTTTTTAATTAAAGGGGGAGGGACCAGACAGAGCAAAAAATGTTCAAGTTCCACCGAGATTAGAACTCGTGATCGCTGGCGCGAGTACGAAAATCTAACCATTAGACCGCGGAACTACCTGTGAAACGGGGCCGCAGCTAAGTTTAATTGATATCACCCTCCTTTGTTGTTTCAATACTCTTTAGCGACAGTGCATCGATTAGCTAGAGCTGTTACCAACACTATAGGTGGTACATATGACTCTGTGAATCTTCACACCAAGTTTCATCCCCAATAGGTTGAGCGGGTCGAGCGCCAAATCATTCATGGCGTTGACAAAGACAATGAATGAGACAGAGACTCTTGTTTAACAGAAGCCAAGTGAATGAATTACGAATGAACGACTATTTCACGACTAACTGAGCGAGCGAGTTGCCGATCGTATGAACAAATACAGCAAGTGAGCGAGTAGGCGAGCAAGGAGGTGACTGAGTGAATCGTTAAAAGAGAAAATAAACGAGGCTTCGGGCAGAAAAAGAAAATGGCCACACTCGAAGAGACTTGGAGCAAGCCACTCCTGATCAGTCCCGGACCAAGCCTTTTTATTTTCACACTTCCCCCCCACAGTTAACTGATTCTCCGCTAGGAAGCAGACGATCAGAAGTCAATGAGCTGCGGGGACACTTAATAAATATTCATTGGCCCCACGCCGCAGCGAAGACAGACGGTGAGACAGAGAGCCAAATGGCAAGCACTTACAGGAAATAATTCAGGCAGGATCGTGGGCGATTGTCACTGTGTGAGACGGCATCCACTTTGCATCATCGGAGCTGTCCACAAAGGCCAGTTTGCGTGCAGCGGACGAGGCGGTGAGCGTTTTGGAACATTCTACGCGAAATCCGCCCCCCTCCCCCCCCCCCCCCTTTTTTTTTTTTCTTTTTTTTTTTTTTTTGGGGGGGGGAGGGGGGGAGGCGGGGGCGGGGGCTTTCTTTCTTTCTTCTTCTTCTTTTTAGTTTTTTGCATACTGTCGCATTGTTTAACGTGGAGCATGCCACTACACTCAACCCAACTCTAAAACAGATCGAAGTGTTGTCGAGGGGATTTGAACATACTGATATACATGCAATCGAGAGGATTTCAGCAGAAACGTTATTGTTGGGATTTCACTCTCCCTGGATCTTGGTCTAAATCCCTTTCCCTCCTGTGTGATCCAAGATTCTAGACACTTAGCTGCGACTCAACCGCAATATTCACATCTGAGCGAAACACAATTCGTCATATATATTTCAAAAATGTGGTTTACTTTTAAATCTTATTTACTGTTAAACAGACCTATTTGTAGTATGTGATACGCAGACTCTCCATACAAATGCATCGCTTGGACGTGAGCCAAATTCAAATTGCTACAATGCCTGGTTAAACTTTGAACCCCCAAAATAAGTCTGAGTTTGCCTACGCCTGTCACATTTCCACAAGTTCGTGCAGTCAGTTCTCTCAGGTTTGTGGCAGCGTTCCAGTCTTCACCGGGAAGGGTGAGGAAAAAAGGAACGCTTACAGCACTGCACGAGGGCCATCGCCAACATTCTGGAGAATAACCGAAGGCACGGGAATGCTCTGAGGGTTATTATGTAAGGGCCCTCCCATGCCCTCACACCTTATCCATTGGTGAGAGGCGGGAGTTGTAAGGCTCATAGAGTAACGTTATGAGGACCATTTCTTACCAATACAGCGGCGAGAGGCTAGACGGAGGCCCATTACGAGCTCCAGAGGAGCGAGTGTGTGTAAATGCCTCCGCTGCTTCCCGTCTTGCAGGCCGTTAATAGGCAATAAATGCTGCAGGCCGTTATTGCTGCACAGCCGGATTCCCCAGACCTGAAACTGCTCCTCAGCAGCAGCTCAAGGAGTGCGAAGACGATCAACCTAGCGAGATTATGATCCAGGCACTGAAACGGTCGTGCAGAGGCTCCTTAAAAAAAAATCCTGCATCAATTATCGCGCAAGACATCATGCTTCATCCCAGTTATCACGGTGTGATACTGACAGACGTACGCTTTCTTCATAGAAAACAGCAACAACAAAAATCAAAACAAAACAAAAACAGAAACCTCACGCAAACAAAAAAGTGACCCAATTCGGTCGAATTCACAACAACAAAAAACGGCATGTCAGGTCTTTTTACAATTATATACAACGAGAAATGACTGCTGGGACTTAGTGTAGGGCGAGGCTGAATCAAATAAGTGAATTTAAAAACAGTAACTGATTAAGTGACAAGGAAGTTGGCCGCCTGCCAGCTAAATAAAAAAACATTCATAACTGATGCAAAAACCGAAATACGAAGCTCAAATACCAGACGCCGCTAGCTTATCGAGCAGGAAGTCTGCAACTGCCACAGATCAGTGACTGAGACGAAGGCAGTGCGTTGATCTTTGATTTGACATGCCAGCAAAACGTTCTCCATCCACATTAAGCTCGTCTGAAGTTAAGGACGGGGAGGGAGGGTGAGGTCGGGACGAAATGTCAGATAGAGAAACAAAGGCGTCTTTGAAATGTCTAGCAGTCTGCACTGTTCCAGACATACTTAAGATCAAAGAGCCTTCACAAAACCCTAGCACGCGCTGTAGCCATTCCTCCCGTGAGTCCTCGGTCCCAACGCGACCATCACCTCGAGAGACAGCCGAGGGTTTTGCGACAGCTGCAGCCCGGAGTGATTTACAACCCAAGGACGGCGCGGAGACAAGAATACTCAAATTTATCTAGACTACATTCGAGATGATTTACCTTCAGGGACAAAAATTTACAATTCTTCGTTAGGTCTATGCCGGTAAAAAATATGTCTGGGTCTTGACGCTTGTTCCAAAGAAACGGACACACCCTCCCGAAAGACGCACTGCTGCAGCCCAGGACTGGAGATTATCGAAGGCTGCGCATGAAGAACATCCTGTGGAGGTGGCTTCCACAAGATGTCGTCTGACAACAAAGACTCTCGTCAACTTCTCGATAATACAGTCAGATGCCGAGCTGGTATCTCTCCCTGCAGTCCCAAAACGACCAAATCTCTAGAGCGACTCACGGACAAAGTGGGGCACAATCAACTGATGGAAAGTGACTCACACTTTGTGAGCGATGCCTAACAGCTCCACCATGAAGGAACTGGATTGGGACTTGTGCGCAAGGAAGCAAATCCTCCCCTCTCCATCTTCTGCTCTTACTCTTAGAACCCCCTCTTTCTGTCAGGTCAACAGACTTTCCCCCAAAACACTCACTGACTATTTAACGAAGGGCTGCTAATGAGAACTCACGAAAACCTCTCACAAAACACATTTAACAGACAGGCCGTAAGAAATTCACCCGTATGTTTCTCCACACTTTAACAGCCACAGTCCCGACCACAGCTGACAGCTGTTGCCATTCTTCGTCGTGTGGCACCTCATGCCCATTTGTGCTTAGAACAACCAACATACTGAGGGCTAAAATCTGAAACAAGAATGACTGCTACAGTTCTTAGAACAACCAACATACTGAGGGCTAAAATCTGAAACAAGAATGACTGCTACAGTTCTTAGAACAACCAACATACTGAGGGCTAAAATCTGAAACAAGAATGACTGCTACAGTTCTTAGAACAACCAACATACTGAGGGCTAAAATCTGAAACAAGAATGACTGCTACAGTTCTTAGAACAACCAACATACTGAGGGCTAAAATCTGAAACAAGAATGACTGCTACAGTTCTTAGAACAACCAACATACTGAGGGCTAAAATCTGAAACAAGAATGACTGCTACAGTTCTTAGAACAACCAACATAGCTGAGGGCTAAAATCTGAAACAAGAATGACTGCTACAGTTCTTAGAACAACCAACATACTGAGGGCTAAAATCTGAAACAAGAATGACTGCTACAGTTCTTAGAACAACCAACATACTGAGGGCTAAAATCTGAAACAAGAATGACTGCTACAGTTCTTAGAACAACCAACATACTGAGGGCTAAAATCTGAAACAAGAATGACTGCTACAGTTCTTAGAACAACCAACATACTGAGGGCTAAAATCTGAAACAAGAATGACTGCTACAGTTCTTAGAACAACCAACATACTGAGGGCTAAAATCTGAAACAAGAATGACTGCTACAGTTCTTAGAACAACCAACATACTGAGGGCTAAAATCTGAAACAAGAATGACTGCTACAGTTCTTAGAACAACCAACATACTGAGGGCTAAAATCTGAAACAAGAATGACTGCTACAGTTCTTAGAACAACCAACATACTGAGGGCTAAAATCTGAAACAAGAATGACTGCTACAGTTCTTAGAACAACCAACATACTGAGGGCTAAAATCTGAAACAAGAATGACTGCTACAGTTCTTAGAACAACCAACATACTGAGGGCTAAAATCTGAAACAAGAATGACTGCTACAGTTCTTAGAACAACCAACATACTGAGGGCTAAAATCTGAAACAAGAATGACTGCTACAGTTCTAAAACAAGATCCAAACACATATATACAAGGTTCAAAATAACGCTATTTGTTAGGACAAAACACAACATGCGAATTTTTGGGGTAATCCTCTTTATCAAGCTATTAACGGTGCAAAATGATAATAAAAAAATTAAAAATGAGATGGACAGCTAATCCACTTATCTTTTGTTGGTTGAGCTATGTTGCCAACATTCTTCCAAGCATTAAAAAATGAGATGGACAGCTAATCCACTTATCTTTTGTTGATTGAGCTATGTTGCCAACATTCTTCCAAGCACTGGGCATAGCTCAACCCGCCTCTCTTTGTTATGTGTCGTTTTGTAGCTGGATAAAGGGGATTACCCCGAAAAATTCGCATCTCGTGTTTCGTCCTAATAAATAGCGTTATTCTGAACCTTTCATGTGTTTCGACACTGAGAGCTAGACGAGGAAGGCGCCGAGACACCACGAATAAAACTGCAAAGCGAATCAGAGCAGACTGGTACTTCTAAAGATGGACAAAAGTGGGTTAGTAAACGTAAACGTAGCTTCACAAAGTTCACCTAAATCTTCTTCTGCAAACTTTGCACATAATTATCACAGTACAGAGTATATTTCTATGTTCTCCACCAGTAAAAGAAGCAGTCCAAATCCACACATAGAAGTCAGTCACAAACGAGGCTTCAAAGGAAGAAAATATTTCGGCGTCTGCACATTTTAGCAGACGAGCTGAACATCAAACGAACCCCCCCCCCCCCCCCCCACCTTCTTTGACAACAAAAGCTTTCACCAGAGCTGTGGCGGTTCCTCCGTAAAAGTCGGCTGCGTCCCTCACGGCCCCTCAACCACACAGACGACCTACATCCCAGTCTGATAGCCCTAGGAGTCGAGACGCCACGACTTAAATACAAATGGATGAAAATTGAATGATGCCAGTCTCCTTCAAGCACAGGATTAGATTAGATTTGTCTTTCGGCCGCCCTAAATCTACCCCATCTTTCCGCCCATAACCTGGCAATCTTCTTCCTTCAAATGTATTTTAACGAAACCGTCTCGACAGGCACCAAATGGCGGAGGGGATCGAGTGTCATATAAACACGTGCACAGGTCAAAACAAACACTTTTTTTTCTGTAGGGCAACGTTGTCCTACATTTGACAAGCAAAACATCCATTCGGCACTCTTCGCCGGCAAACTTGTCGAACATCGAGCCAAAACTTTCATTACGTGCTCCTGAAGGCAACGTTGTCGACCATCTACTGATCAAACCAAAACTTTCGTTCTGCACTTTGGCCGCCGCAGTTCCCAAACCAAAACTTCAGTCTGCACTTCTGAGGGCAAAACTGATTGAACATCAAACAAAACCAGAAGAAAAACAGCCTGCAGCGCAGAGCTGCGGTCACCGACGGAGAAAAAATGTCGGCTGGTCCCTCACGGCAAAACGACCTGCATCTCGAGAGTCAGCCGAGGGCAGGTAGCCGACCGAGGGCGTCGCCAGACACCGTGAGCAGAATTTGAATAGAGAGAAAAAGGTGAATAATGCCAAAGGGCAGCCACGGGCAGAATTGGAAAGTGAGTGGTGCCCAGCATGGGGGCCGACAGCCCCCCGATCCGCGTGAAAGATCAGATACAGGTGAGCTGGGGGTCGGTGAAGGGAGGGGAGGAGGCTAAATAGTGGGAAGAGGGGAGAAGGAGGGGGTGGAAGGGGATCAGGCACCTGACACGGCAGCAGGCAAAGCAGGCGTCAGGACAGAGTTCCCCCTAGCCACCAAGAAACCCAAAGCGTGCGAGTTCTACCAAAGACTTGCTTCTACTGAATCGTATCGTGGCTACGTTGAAACAGTCCTAGGAACGATGCTTCATGCCGTCTAGCGCGTCGCTGCGGTATGCACTTAATTAATGAACCCGTGTCAAGGCACGCAGGATGAAAGCGATCTGCCATCACCTCGAAGCTGCCCTGCATTCAGAATATACTGACTGCTTTTCCAGACCTAAACATGTACAAAAGAGCAACGCAGCTCGTGTTTTAGCCAGAACGATACGCGTAGAACCTTTCAACTAATAGTAGAAATCAAAACTGAGATCGAGACAGAGAAAGAAAGAAGAAGAAAAGAAAAAAAAGGTCGGACAGGTACATTTTAATAACAACAACAGTCTCACAGGAGCCAATTAAGAAGCAGTTCAGTTAGTTCGTCTGACATAAAAATTTAGAGACACAAGTATGTTGTGAGCACCTAAATGCAAACCTTTTATTCTTATTTTTTTATCACAGCTATGGCATAGATAATTCTGCGACACAATAACTGAACACAAACAGAATGTAAAGACAAGCTCTTCCTGTTGTTAGTAAATTTACCGCTCACATAATTCTATGGCGTCACCCTCATAATTCACACTCAGATACTTACTGTTTTTCGCACAAAACCCAACAGCCGGTGTCCTTTCACGCAGACTCCAGTGGTGCTGGCCCGGGCAAGAGACCCTACCAAATGTCCAATCCAATGTCCAGATGCCCAGCCCAGCAATGGGATTAGTGTCGGTAATCCAGGAAGCGGTCGACGCTGTCACTTGACCACACTGACCAAGACGTCTGTGATGACCAGTTATGCTAATTCTCTGGCCCGAGCCCCATCAACAGTTATTAGACTAATTCCTTGGCACAAGCCGTGGATGAGGGATCAGTACCAGCGGCGACTTGGGAGACTCACGTACTCCCTAGGACAGGAGGCTGTTCACGGAGATGGAAGCCTGCAACACATTATGGAATCACCATCATTAGCATTAGCATAACAATGTGTTATATATATTATATGATACAATCAATCCGGAGTGAAATCATTAGCATGGCGTGAACTCATCCTTAACACGGCGTGTCTACCTTCAGATGTGTCCATGCGTGTCAGATCCGTCCAATGATTTAAATTAGCATCGATTTACCTCGTACTGGACTATTTCCATGACTATACATCTACCTTCGCGCAGGGGAATCGTAGATGATTTGTTTGTCTGTCTGTTGTTGTTGTCTTGTAGCGCTGTTTTATCGCCCTGATATAATAATAACTGTATTGGTTGACTGGGCATAAAACACCAAGTTACTATACTAGCGCTGTTTTATATTACGCCCAAGATCGACCGCATTGGTCATATCAGGGCGAGGGAACCAACAATCCGAAGTCATCCATCGTGACTTCGTTAGCAGTAAAGAGTATAGCATTAGAACTGTCATGGAACAAAACAGCCAAATAAAATCACTAAACGTCCCATTGTAACAACCTGTAGGATTCTGCAGGCCTTTGCACGGAGAAACAAAACAAAACAAACAAGGCTGGTGTCTGGTTATCGGCGAATGATTCCCATGCCTGTAGCTGACCATGATGGAGAAAATATCTTCATATAAATGATTCCCTCTTTTATTATTACTGACATGGAGACACCAGCATACCATAACGACCAGTTTGTTGTACGTGACTGATGGATGAAAAATAAATAAACTTCTCAAAAACACTTCAACCACAAAACACAAATCAATGTATGATGTCAAATGAATGACGACTAAACTCACAAGCTATTTTTCCTTTGGCATTAAGGAATGAATCAATACGTGATAATCAGTCAAAACGCTGGTCAAAGACTAAAAGTTGTTCTAACCCTTTCATTCGTTGACCGTGTCGTTACCCTGAAACTCAGTACTGGAAACACTTAACCACAAAACCCAAATCACTGTATGATGCCAAATGAATGACTAAACTCACAAGCACCTACAAACTACTTTGGCATTAAGGAATGAATCAACAGCTGTATACTAATCAGTCAAAACACTGGTCAAACGACTAAAAGTTGTGTTCCAACCCTTTCATTCGTTGACCATGTCGTTACCCAGCACCTACTGGCAATCCATCGTTTCCGATGACGACTGAAAATAAAGCTACACATCTCTTCTATTGTAAGCCTTCATGTGGTCCACGCGACAAAGTATAAAGGCAACTGGTTCAAGAACACACACACAGTAGGCATATCCACCATCCACTCCAAAGGCTTTGACCCGAGCGGCAAGCTCACAGAGAAAACATCTTGGTCTGGGTTCCTCCGGTCTGGAAGCGCGAAACAGTGTGGTATAGATTGGGCAGCAACACGAAGGGGGCAAGGCAAGGGCCTTATTAGATTAGAGACACAAAGGATGGATCGCCGGACCGCCAGTCTCCCCAAAGAAACCCTCGATGCCGGCGGGCTCTGTACGATGATTTGTGGCCAGTCCGTCTGACAACTACAGCGGGTGACGTGGTGCAGATGTTGTGAGAGTGAATATGTATCTATAGATGAAAAAGGATACAGCGTCTGGGTCCAATGAATACAGGAGACTGTGTATACCGAGAAGGGGAAGTGTTTTGTGCGGGTGCAGAATGTGGTGGGGAGGTGCACTTAGAATGTGTGTGTGTGTGTGTGTGTGTGTGTGTGTGTGTGTGTGTGTGTGTGTGTGTGTGTGTGTGTGTGCTGCGGTGTGTGTGTGTGTGTGTGTGTGTGTGTGTGTGTGTGTGTGTGTGTGTGTGTGTCAGTGTGGTGTGTGTGATGTGTGTGTGTGTGTGTGTGTGTGTGTGTGTGTGGTGTGTGTGTGTGTGTGTGTGTCACTCTGTGTTGTGTGTGTGTGTGTGTGTGTGTGTGTGTGTGTGTGTGTGTGTGTGTGTGTGTGTGTGTGTGTGTGTGTGTGTTGGAGAAAAACAGAGACAACCAGAACGAATAAGAGACTGACAGGCGCGCAAGAAAGACAGAGTAGAATCAACGATCAGCTCAGACATGTTCTAGACTCCTACACACGCAAAAAGACAAAACGGATATGCACGAAGACAGCAATGCGGAGCGGAAGAGGCGAAAGCATACTGCAAATTTCACCGAACAAAAGAGCGTCCTACTCCTAGCCCGCGCAGCTCGCACTTTCTTTGTCCGAAAGGCCTCCTGTAAGGCAAGAAACACTGCACCATTCCACAAACCCAACCTTAACTATTCACGCTAAATGGCAACCACAGTGCCGACTGCCCCCCCCCCCCCCCCCCCGAATGACTGCAATCCATTGCCTCGGGCTGGCTCCAAGCTCCAGCTGGATGCTCAAGCACAATGGGGACCTCAGAGTACCAACCCACCCCCCCAACCCCCATCCCTACCCACCACACATCTCCTTCCTGCATCACTCGACCCGAGAGGCAGGTACCTGATACCTGCAGCAATAACAGGCACGGCACCGGCTCCACGTGTGAAGGACTCGATAGAGTCGGTCTCCATCAACAACCCCGCGCGACACAGATGGAGTTCCAGGCCCCGGGACTGGCGTTTTTGGAAAATATCGCGTGTTGTGTCAAGAGCCGTGTCAGTTTCGGCGTTCCGGGCTGGCTTTCGGAAGAAATAACACGCGCGAGTGTCGGGAGTCCCGGAGTATCCGGGGTAAAGAGGGAAATCTTAGGAAATGAGCGAAGCTGAATGTGCCAGAAAGGAGTAGGGGTTGCCATGAGGGGCACTAATCACCTAAAGACATCATACATACACACACACACACACACACACACACACACACACACACACACACACACACACACACACTGCATGGGAAGGAGCAAGAATTTCCACACAGTCGATCACCACGTGCTCAATATGACCATGAGCGGAGTCGAGTTGAATGGTGAATTATTGAATGACAATATTTTGGTAATAGGTTCCACATTTGTATGATTTAAAAAAAAGTGTATAACCCACCCCCCCCCCCTCCCACCCGCGCACACACACAGATCATCATCGTCGTAATCATCATCATCAGACATCCAAACCAGCACGCATCCATCACATTTCACTCTTTAAAGCACTTAATACCACTGGTGTTTCAACATTGCTCAAAAACTGAAACGAGGGACGTATGCTGCCCACAGCCCTCCTCGAGTTTTTACGTTGATGATTGCATGTTCAGCCATCTTGTTCAAAACCTCTTGCAAACACCCATCACACATTTCCGGCCTTCCTCAATACAAACACCAACACCAATCACACATTTCCGGCCTTCCTCAGTACAAACACAAACACTAATCACACATTTCCGCCCATCCTCAATACATACATAAACATTAATCACACATTTCTGCCCATCCTCAATACAAACATAAACATTAATCACACATTTCCGCCCTTCCTCAGTACAAACACTAATCACACACTTCCGCCCTTCCTCAATACAAACACAAACATCAATCACACATTTCCGCCCTTCCTCAATACAAACAATACTCGCTATATTCCGTCCATTGATTTCACGGGGGCGGGTGAACCATTTCCACATACATATTTTATCACGACCGTCTTCCCCTGCTTCAGCCTGCTTGCAAACATCGCCCAAACAGCATGACACTAACCACACAGGCCGACTGTAGGTAAACGGTACACCTCAAAGGGAAATCCTCTGCACTGCGCACCGCATTCAGCACGTGGGGGTAGAAAATGAAACACTCGTTGCAGAGGGGAAGAAAACTGAAGTAGGTGTGCAGGCAAGAGCGGCCGTAGGCAAAACAAACTTCAGGTGTTCAAGTGGCTGTCTCTTGTATCTGTTTTGAAGTCAAGAGCGGCCATCGTTCTCCTATCCTCCCACCGTTCTGGCCTACACTCAGGCAGTAAGGTGAAGACAGAGACTGCTCCGTTTACAGTTTCCAAAGGGGTCCCCTTTGGAAGTAAATACCCAGTAAAGCAGCACGCCTACCTGCCTATGTGCCTCTTTGCTTTTGCACACACACACACACACACACACACACACACACACACACACACAGACCGAGAGAGAGAGAGAGAGAGAGAGAGAGACAGAGAGAGACAGAGAGAGACAGAGAGAGCAGAGGCAGAGAGAGAGACAGAGACAGAGCCAGAGAGAGACAGAGACACAGAGAGAGAGACAGAGGCAGAGAGGGGGAGGGGGAGGGGTAAGAAAAGAAGAAGGAAAGCGAGACGCAATGTTCATCATTGGGTGCTCCACTCTGCAGGACACGGAAAGGAAGCTGGGCACAAAGACAGCTTTATTCTGCCGACGAGACGCTCATTTCCTGCAGCCGTGGCATCACCGGGCACCACGAGGAGCACCTTGTTTTTTTCTCTCGCCCTTGTCACTCCAGCACACGCTCAGCCTTGATACAGAAGGCAGTACTGAGTACAGCGCGAAAGGATGTTTGCACGAACAGATATCAGAAGGACGAACCAAAAACACAACCGGATGAAGGACATTTTCCAGTGAGAGTTGGTTCCCTGATGTTTGACGCCCAGTCAAGCAGTACGTTTATATCTTGGCGAAATTACAGTGAGAAAACAACAACAAATGCAGAGGTATATCTTGGACACGTGACATGTTTCTAGGCTAGGGGAGGAGGGGTGCATGCCGTGTCACTGTGGAGCGTTGTTTTTGAGTGTGAATTTAAGGCTCTGACTCAAAAATCTTCTGTCAGGAACGCAAAAACGGCGGGGGCCTTGACAAGCAGGCTTATCGCCAGCTCCACGACGTCGGAACACGCTGTTCCCTGCTGAGGCATCAACGTTCCCACAACAATCAGCCCGGTGCAGTCATGAGAGACAGCCAGGGCCAGGGCTGCTACAGCACAGGGTGGTCCCCAACAGCTACAGCGGTTCGAGGCCCGCCAGATTAAGGTCGCTGACTCGCTACCCAACTGTTTCCTTTGAATATAATAAAGTAGGACCTGGAATGCATGTATGTTCGCAGGCAAAGCATCGAACAGCACCAGTTGACAAATCCCTTAGTGACCGATTCTAAGCTGGCGACAGAGGCAGATTAGTCAGCAAGTAGCTGGATGTTTAATCACAGAGTATACCCTATTATGAAAATCGCGGAGATCGCCTAATCAACTGGGGAAGTATATAATTATAATAAAAATAATAATAAATAAACCCGACCTCAAAAACTAAAATCAAAATGAATGGAGGTCTAATAAGTCAATCATGCCCTGGCCTTTAATCTCACTTGATCCAAACTCAACCACAATCCACTTGAAGAAAAAAAATGCATACTCGACGTCGCCAAAGACCGAAAAGAAAATTATCAAATACCCAGTAAAGGTCTGGCTGCATTTCATGTGTTTTTCGTGGTACACATCACTTTATATTGGAATAAGATTCGGTAACAGAGCCGGACAGACAGGAATTAGAAAGACAGAACTTCTGGCAATAGGTGAAGTATGCAAAGCTTTATTCCAAGGCTTACGGGGGTGAAGGCGGAAGGGAGGGGGGGGGGGGGGCGGTGGTCTTCGTAACTTTTATGCGTTTTCAGCAGGAGGGGGGGAGGTGGAGGGGGCTTGTTTTTTTGCACACGTAGTACCCAAGCGCGGGAGGAAGAAGAAGGACGCGAACGAGGAAGAGGAAGAGGAGGAGGAGGAGGAGGAGGAGAACAACACCGATGAACATTCAAGTTGATACAGCCTACACAGTGGCAAAAAGACCAAGCCTTTGCAACAACAACAAAAAGACCACCACTCCCACACACAGACAACTGTTACAGAAAAGGGAGGCTGGCGGCGTCAGCACGTGCGGCCTGTGACACGGCAATCGCTTGTCTCTGGTCCCAGAACATATTGGCCAACCGCATGTTCCGCGGTGTGCGGCCCGCGCTGGGAAAACAACGGACGGGAGGGAGGGCGAGGCAGGGCAGGGCAGGGCAGGGAGGAGGAGGAGGATGGTGGAGGAGGAGGAGGAGGGGGGGGGGGGGGGGGGGCGATCGGAGCGAGAGGAGATCAATACACACACCCTGTACAAACCAATCCACTCCGGCTACCTGGCAACGGGGCCTCCTCCTGTACATACACTCTCTGCCCCGGCCCAGGGCCGCCCGCGCGCCTCATCAGCACCAATAACAACCCCGCGTCTACAACAATAAACGTGCATCGATTAGCCCGGCCCGTTCCCACACCTCGTCATGAACTGGCTGTCCTCCGCATCTTTCATTCTACACTTGCCGTCTTCTGCGCGGGAAAGGAGCATTTTAAGTTGATCAAACCGTGGCCACAGAGGCCCATACATTCGAAATTGACGACGCCCTGGACAGTCCAGGCCGCATGTGCTTTGTGTGTGTGTGCTTTGTGTGTGTGTGCTGTTCTGTGTGTGTGTGGTGTGTGTGTGTGTGTGGTGTGTGTGTGTGTGTGTGTGTGTGTGTGTGTTCTATGTCCTGGCTGCGCAATGAAAGTGAGCACTGGTGACGACAGTTCAATGACATCGATTGGCCTTATCGACGATTGACTGATCGATGTTTTAACGCCCAAACCAACGCGGTGGTCAAATCCAGGCGAAGCTGACTACATCAAATCACAAGTCAGATTCGCTGCTACAATACACGCCACTTTATGGGTGAAGAGGCTCTAAAGAAAGGAAAAACAAAAGAAGCTGAATGCAACGAGAATGTCGAAATATTCAAGGCGAAAGAAGAACCTCTGAAAGTTCTGGGTTCTCAGCAGAGACGACCTTAATTTCTGCATTCGCAGTACCGAACTGTGGGGCGAGTTGCGGGTGGTCTTGATTTAATGGAACGTGCAACTACCTGCAGTAATATTAATACACGCGAATAATTCAGTAAAACATCTGCGGCTGCCATTGTTCGTTTTCAGGCTGGATGGTTGGTGTCTTGGGTTCATGTGTTGTTTTGTTTTGTTTGTGTTTTTTCCTTTTTTCTTTGTGTGTGTGTGTGTGTGTGTGTGTGTGTGTGTGTGTGTGTGTGTGTGTGTGTGTGTGTGTGTGTGTGCATGTGACACCGTGTGTGTGTGTGTGTGTGTGTGTTTTACGGGGATGGGAGGGAGAGATGAGGGGGCGGTGGGATGGGCTAAACATATTTAGCGCGATGACGTAGTTTGCAATTTGAACTTGCACGTGCCATATGGACGTGGCTCGGCAACTTCCGCAGCAAATCAATCCACGGTCTACCCTGTATCTCTAATGGCCCCAACTGATCGATTAGCTCGTCTGCTGCTCCAACCTGGTCAAGTGGGTGTCCGGTAAGTGGAAAACACACCCCGCACACCACAGAGGTGGCGCCCTGCAGTTAAAACAAATCAGGAGTGACTGGTTTTGTTTGTTTGTTTGTTTGTTTGTTTGTTTAGGTTGTTGGTTTGTTTTTTGTTTTTGTTTTTGTTTGTTTTTGTTGTTGTTAGTTTTTTGTTTGTTTTTTTATTTTATTTTTATTTAACACATCATATCTGGGCGAAAACTCAATGCAAGTGAAAACCTGATTCACTGTTCATCACATTTGAAGTGATGCTTAATGCTCGAAGAGAATAGGGTGAAAATCACGCTAAATGGACCGAGAAAGCAGACACTATAACGGCGGAATTCTTGGCAGTAGGTGAAGCATGCAAAGCTATTTACAGGCCTACTCCGGGAATTAAGAAAGTAAACCTTTCATAGCTCTAGGATCTCGGCAAAGGGGACTTTACGACTATGTGTTCGCAGTACTGAGTAGCCTACCTGGCCACTATAGGTGACAGACTAGGACAGGGCTACCATGAATTACAAGTTCTGTCTGCCAGAAAATTATCGGCACTATTCAGTCATCGCAATGGAGGCCAGTCATCTTTACACTTTAGTTGCCATTCCATGCACTATTCAAAAGCACTACATAAATTCCATTCCACGGATCGATGCACTATTAAAAAGCATGACATCAGTTCTATTTCATGGATCTATGCACAATGGAAAAGCATGACATCAGTTCCATTCAATAGATATATGCACTATACAAAAGCATGACATCAGTTCCATTCCATGGACCTATGCACTATGCAAAAGCATGACAGGGATCTATGCACTGTGCAAAAAGCATTACACCAGTTCCATTCCAGGGATCTATGCACTTTGCAAAAGCATGACATCAGTTCCATTCCATGGTTCGCCGCACTATGAAAAAGCATGACACTAGTTCCATTCCATGGATATAATGCACTATGCAAAAGCATGGCATCAGTTCCATTCCATGGATCTATGCACTATGCAAAAGCGTTATATCAGTTTCCATGAACACAAGAGTTAGTTCCAATCGATGTCGCTTGTTCTAACACAACATTAACCTAAATAATATGTAAATCACATTGTGGCGGTGTGCAACTAGCTTCAGTTCAGTTCAGCCTAAGCATTTTGTCCAAGAAGCGAAACTTGCCGACACTCAACTGAACAACGGCGATTTATTGATTGCGTGATCGATTCCTGATGCTTTACGCCCAGTCATCCACGACGGTCAAATAAGGGCAGAATACAAGTCCACAAAAACCCCCCCCCCCCCAAAAGAAGAAGTCTGAATCCCTGTTCGCGTTTACGTGACTTCATGTTTGAAGCTAGAACGGCAGAATTCTGACAGTAGGCTAAACACGCGAGGCTACATTCTGTCCTACTCCAGGTTAGAAAACCTTCGATAGCACAGCTCTGCAGAATTTTCTCCAGCAGAGGGGACTTTAATTTATGTGTCTGCGGTAACCCCAACGCCGGCCATGACACAATTCGCATAGACCTACAACAGTACTATAGCCCAATGGTCAGAACAAATGCACACATATATAATATATATAAGCAGATTTAAACAGTGTACTGGCCAAGCCAAAAACACTTGCTCGGGAAGCAAAATTTCACTCTCTAATCTTTTCAGTTCAAACAGCTTGAAGTCTAAAAAAATAAACCCATTAAATTGTAACTGATATTGATGGATACGAGTCGAATGTGTGTGAACTCCAAAACCGAACAGTACCCCCACCCCCCGATACACACACACACACACACAGAGCAACTCACTGGCGATAAAAGTTCAGTGGGTCTTCCCCTCCACTGATCAAACAGGGTACAAATCCATTTGATACTGATGACAACAAGCTCACATCGATTGACTCGGCAGCCAGCGAATCTGAGCCAACCGATCCGATTCCACAAGGTAGCCTGGAGGCAGACAGCTAGGCACGGTCGTCACATCCGCAGCGGCGCTGTATCCTCCCAGCTCCTAAACCTACGCCAGCCGTACAAGCCCGGGGGCATCGATCAAAGCCGGGCAAGCAACCTAATCCCCTGAACTTGCCTTCAACGGGGAAACAATGCACCCGTAGTGCTGTATTAAGGATACCTTCCCGCCAGCATACTTATCTGACGTCATCATTATCCAGTAACACTGAGCAAGGGCACTGCTGTTCGTTGCTCGAAATCTGAAACGCTCCCGTAGTGCTGTATTAAGGATACCTTCCCGCCAGCATACTTATCTGACGTCATCATTATCCAGTAACACTGAGCAAGGGTACTGCTGTTCGTTGCTCGAAACCTCAAATGCACCCGTAGTACAGTATTATACTATTAAGGATACCTTCCCGCCAGCATACTTATCTGACCTCATCATTATCCAGTAACACTGCTGTTCGTTGCTCGAAACCTCAAATGCACCCGCAGTACATTATTAAGGATACCTTCCCGCCAGCATATTTATCTGACGTCATCATTATCCAGCAACATTGTTCGTTATTCGAAACCTGTCAACAGGTGACCCGCATATATGGCAGCTGTGAGCCTGCGTGACACAGGACATGTACGGCAAATCAAATGTGCCCTTTTCCTGCATGCAGAAATAACGTGTGACATTTGCCAAATAGCTGGGATCTCGATCATCGGCTGGGCTCCTGCGACGGTAAGATCAGGGAGTGTGCTACGTCTTGTTGATAACCCCAACACTTACAGGGCCAACGCTGGCCGTCATCAACATATATGTCTTCAATGGTATCTGCAAGTCCTCCACGCCCCCCCAAAAGTACACTGCCCCCCCCCCCCCCCCCCCCCCCCCTCCCTTCGGTCGCTGTAGCACCTACATTTCAGCCTAGATTTCGACAGCAAGAGAGGGACATCCAGTTCCATCATCGTGACCCTTGTTGTCCAGTGGATCAGACAGCGCGAAAAAGGTTACTCGAAAGTACCAAGAGTTAATAAGACACGAATGCAACGTTAACAAATAGAGCCTCACCACTCACGACCATCGTTACCCGATCGAACGGACAAAACGAACGAACAACAGCAAATACCAAAGTCAATAAAAACAAGAGACAGCAGTTATAGTGTCTTTGACAAGACGGAAGCTCAACGTCGATAATGGGAATAACCACCACTTGTGACCATTGTTACCCGATCGAACAGACAGAAAGAATCCGAACAAGCAGATACTAAAGATTACTTACACTGGGGAGAGTTCAACATCAACAAAGGGAACATCCGCCACCAACGACCACGACCGCTCACCGACGGAAAAGACAAGGCTCTACAACAGCGAGTACCAAGTGCTAATGAGGGGCGAGTTCAGAATCAACTGACGGGGGTACATCGATCAACAACGACCACGTCCCCTCCTACTCTCTTCGCAACTTAGAGACTCGGCGTGCCTCGGAATACCACTACGACTACCACCACCATCAGCACCAGCACAAGACAAAAGGCAACCCCCAAGGCAACGAGTAGGAGTGCCCCGCGCCAGGACCTGTGCAGAATCAATTCTCCTTGCTCCAGTCCGGGGCCCGGCAGCCAACCGTTGCACGCTTTAGACGCGATTGATTTTCCCTGTTACCGCTCAATAGGGGCACATTAAGCCTCAATGAGGCTCGTTGCTACCACCTCCATTACGCCGACCAGAGGTTTTTGGGTGGCGGAGCGGAGCAGTGCCCGCAGCCCGCGACCAGCGCCAAGAGAACCACCGGCCGTGGCAAACACACACACACACACACACACACACACACACACACACACACACACACACACACACACACACACACACACACACACACGCACGCACGCACACAAGCAAACAACAACAAAACATGCGGATGAGAGGGGAAGGGGATGGGGGGTCCAAAACCAACCTCGTCATCGTCATCAGCGACACGCACACGACGCAGATTTTTTGCACCCAATGTAGCGCCGCTGGGCAAATCGTTTCCAATATGAAAGGACGCCTGCACGGGCTGTAACCGCTGCTGCTGCGGCAGCAGTGACACAAGAAAGAAGTGATCAGTGTTGGGGGTGTCTTCTGGACAACCGACACCCGGTAATTTAAACACGCAAAAAGGTCTGTCATTTTCTCTGGATTGAGTTCTTGTCCCCTTTAGCGGCTGGCTGCTCCCATCACCGGCATTGGCATTTCCATCACCCCCCCCCCCCCCCCCCAACCACCATTACATCCACCATCCCCAAATGAAAAAAGCCTTTTCTAAATAATCATCAAACCTCTCATTTCCCATGGAGTTTCAAACACATATCCAAAAAAAGCGAAGAGTATTTGGTTGAGAGGATGAAGAGAGAAAGGGCGGTGGGAACGAAAAGAATAGCAAGAAATGGACGAAAAACAGAAGAACGAAACAAAACGTGAGGTTGACAAAGAAGAGGAGGGAAGGAGGGAGGGGAAGACAGAGTAAGAGGAGTTTCAGAAGCACAGGTTCATTCACCTGTACTTTCAAAATCACACACCTGACGAAGACTCTCTGTCGAAAGCGCTTGTGTTTAATTGTTCCTTGTGTTTCGTGGTATAGGTGAGTACATTTCTCTAGAGCTGTTCTATTTTGTCAACCTCACCAGCAGTTGTTCGTCATTCCTTTGAAAATTTCGACATTCTGACTGCAGAAGAATACGTGTACATAAACGTTCTGTACAGTAAGTGTAACTCCAGTATACATCTATAGTTACTACAGTAACCCCCCCCCCCCCCCCCCCTCATTAAAAACAAAACAACTCCAGAGGGGGGGGGGGAGGGGGGGGGAATAGCATGTGCAAACTGCGGACATCGGAAGCAGGACTCAAACCGTACCGTGCCAGGCACTTTGGGCTCGTCCCGTTCATTCATTCACTCATTATTTATTTACGTGCTTATATCCACATCGAGACGATGGACGGCTCAAGCGCTGCCATATGACTGGCCGGCAGAACGCTGAGAAGCATACATCGGATCGGATCTGAACGCATCAACACGGCTTCCCTTTGAGAACCGGAAGACACAGACATAGCGTGACGTATCAACTGCACGTATCCAACGGTCAAGGGAAACTAATTAACTGCCCATACCCCACGGTCACCGCAATCGTGTTTAATTAACCGCCCACATCACATGGTGGGGGCAATCACGTCTAATTAACAAGTCAGAGGTGAGATCCGCAGGTGCAGCACGCCTGGTACTTGTGCTTCCTTCACCTCGACCAGGCGATGGACCGTCGTGTTTGCATACTCGCCACAACCAGCAAGAGAGGAGAGTGATTGTGTTTGCATACTCTCGGAAACCACGGCAAGCGACGGGAGAATCTAGTGGGTGTCGACAAGCCTCCGCAAGACGGCAGAAGCCAGAATCCCCGAATGCTCTCCGAGAACCATCAACACTTTGTGCGGCGCTGAAAGCCTGTGTATGCAGCAACCACAACTGTACAAGTAAAGTCGCCTTTCTTCGCTGGCATTCCGACAGTTCCCTCTGACCTGCACCACCGTGATTTATACGCCGAGGTAGGGTTGTTACGGTGGTGATGGTATCCCATGGCGGAGTCGTTCCGCTTTTTAGCCAGCGCAGACTGCAATGAAAGGTCTGGCAATTGTCTCTGGCGTCTCATCAAACCGACACAACCGAGGTTTTACCAGTAGAAACTTCTGAGCAACAGAACAATCAAGGTACAAGCGTGAACAGTAACTACGTCCATATCTGTAGATGCATGCGTAAGTTTATGGGCGTCTATATAATGGTTGACGAATAGTGTCGCGTAACCTCTCTCTCTCTCTCTCTCTCTCTCTCTCTCTCTCTCTCTCTCTGCTGTCTGTCTGTCTGTCTGTCTGTCTGTCTGTCTGTCTGTCCGTCCGTCCGTCCCCCTCTCTCTCTCTCCCTCCCCCTCCCTCTGCTCCCCTACCAACCCCCATCAGCAAAGAGGGAATAAATAGCTTTCACTTCCAGTCTTTCCACGCATCAATAAATCATTAAAGTTATGAACAGGGACGAAGATCTCTGCAGAGCGGCCGTAATTAGCTTTATTAGGAGGGATGCAGAAACACTGAACATAAATCACGTTCACGTGCATGGCCAAAGTCGCTCCCTTCCTATCTACTATTAACAGTCCTGTCCGATGGCAAAATGGCAAATTACAAAACTCTCTCTCTCTCTCTCTCTCTCTCTCTCTCTCTCTCTCTCTCTCTCTCTCTCTCTCTCCGTCACCCTCTCCCCTCTTTCCTTTTTTTACCTGCAAGTTCGCAATGTGAGCGATACAATACACATCATTGTTTTCCTTCCACTAGTTCCAGATTTAATGCAGACGACAGAATATTACAACAGACGACAACTGCAAGGCATTAAGGGACTGACTTAATTAATGGGCAAGGCAACCATTACCCCCAACAACTTGCAAGGTATTAAGGGACTGACTTAATTAATGGGCAAGGCAACCATTACCCTCAACAACTGCAAGGTATTAAGGGACTGACTTAATTAATGGGCAAGGCAACCATTACCCCCAACAACTACAAGGTATTAAGGGACTGATTTAATTAATGGGCAAGGCAACCATTACCCCCAACTGCAACCACCCTTCTGAGAGATGGCTTCTGGGTATGACTGGTCAAGGGGGAAGATGATCACACTGCAGGAACAGACTCCAGACCTAAAAGGCCAAGTGACAACAAATCCACTCCTGTCCCCAAGACTTCCATCCACTCTGACGGGAATGATAATAATAATAACAATTATTATAAAGCGCTAGTCTACTCTAACCAGTTAAACTCGCTGTGCTGTACAAACAACTCATGGCAAAAACCACATTAACATACATTTCAACAAACAGAACCTTACAAGTCATGACGACCAAATGATGGAGATCACCACCGTCGATGACTGCTCAAGATTCTAACAGTAATCTAGTAGGGTACAAAACCTGACAGCAGCAAAACGACGGTGTGGCAAAATAATGACAGATTCGCCACCCTAGAGCTCTCTTTTCCAGATCTAAAATGTATATATCTAGGCCGGACAAAAACTGGAAACATGAAGACGGTATGGTGTCAAAGCAAACACTGCTCAATCACCATTTGCGGCCTCCCCGTTCAGATTTATGTCATAGTGGGACGGACAAATACTGGAACTGGAAAAGGAACAACGATGTTCGCGGTAAAAAAAAAAAAAAAAAATCATCCTAGCACTGGGCTTCTGTTTCAGATTCAGTTAATAATAAACGAAGAGACAAAAGCTATGAAAAGCAAAACGATACGGTGAAGCAAAGATGCGTTCACCGTCCGTGGGCTCCCCGTCCAGATTCAAATTGCATGGAGGGACCAACAAAAAACTAATTAAGACAGTAAAACGATGTGGTAAAGTAAAGACAGACTAACCGACCCTGGGGCTTCCGCCAGAGACCGAGGCGCACAACCATGCTGTTTCCGTGGGCTACTGGGTTCCAGACGGCGGGAACGGACGGAACTTTTAGCGGAAAGCTGGGGGGAGGGAGGTGGGGGAGTATTTTCTTTCATCACAGATCATCAAGATATCATCAGTAAAGTAAACATGCCATGTGCAGCCTTCATCCAGGGGTGAAATCCCATGGACACGAAATGGCAAATATATACAGCACTTGGCATGTACGTGATCAGAACCACACACACACACAACCACACTGTCGCACGCACAAACATGCGCCCGCGCGCGCGCACACACACACACACACACACACACACACACACACACACACGGTTAGTACACAGCTTGGCCAGTCAGTGCACGGAACTGTCCAACGACAACAACAATCAACGTCATAGACACTGTACCTGAATTTTCACCGCTGCAGTAGTTTGCAGAACCTCCCCGCTGACACTGACATGTACAACGACACTCCCCACGAACACTCCAAAGCAGAAATCAAATATTCAACTCTCGGTGAGCGTACTCCTCTTCATCAGACGTTGCGGTCTAGATGAGTTCTACTAGCTGTGACCCGAAATCGAATCACACCTTTTTTCGTTTCACAGTTGCAGCAGCACCACGCGGCAGCAGCAGCAGCGGCGGTGGCACACCTCAAAAACACAGCGAAAGCGTTGGCAGAGGCTGGGGCTCTCTGGCACTACCCAAGTGAAACCAGCGTGAAAATGGTAGGGCGGGCAGCAGCACTCAAACACACACACACACGCACGCGCGCGCACACACAGCTAGCATCGTCAGCATCAGGGACTGGCGGAGGCTGTGGGCCTGTGGGCCCAAGGTACCAGACAACGCTGTGGCGGTGTCGCTTTATGAGAGCGAGAGAGAGCGAGGGGGAGGGGACGAGAGAGAGGAGGGAGAGGGCGAGAGAGAGAGAGGGGAGAGGGGAGAGAGAGAGAGACTGTAGGAGAGAGAGAGGGGGGGAGAGAGAGAGAGAGAGAGGGGGGCGAGAGAGAGAGAGCGAGGAGGAGGGGACGAGAGAGAGAGAGAGAGAGAGAGAGACTCATTATGAGACGAGAGAGAGAGGGGGGGGGCAGAGAGACGGAGAGAGAGGGGGGGGAGAGAGAGAGAGCGAGAGGAGGGGACGAGAGAGAGAGAGAGAGAGAGAGAGAGAGAGAGAGAGAGAGAGAGAGACTCATTATGAGAGCGAGAGAGAGAGCGGGGGGGGGGGGGGGGGCGAGAGAGACTGAGAGAGAGAGAGACAGCGACAGAAACAGAGAGAGGGAGGGTGGGGAGCTGCCGTAGTCTGGGAGTTGAAACAGAGGGCTGTTAATTCCCAGGACACCCTCTTCCCAACTTTGCTCCCCCCCCCCTGTCAACGTCTCCAAGCAAAGTAATCAATGGGAACCCACTCGCTTTATTTTTTCTCCTCCTAACCCGGTCGACGTGCTCGTTTCCATGGAAACAACATCTTCTCGGCTTTTATTCACCTGAATCGGTAACGATGTGTGAGATTTGGGAAGTTGATCGGATTCGAAATCAATGACACTGTTCACGCTGTCTGGCAGACTTCAGATCGAAGCCACCGGCACCCAGCCAATAGTTACAAACCGTCAGTGCTGTGCAGAGCTAAAGTAAATTAACACAGAAGCTGGACCACATTGACTATCTCAGTGGTCTAGACAACTAAGTCTGCACAGATCGGCTGCTGCTAACACTCAGCCTTTCAAATCTGTGAAATGACCACATTCAAGCAGCACTGTTTTCCGTAAAGTTTTGTCTTTTTCTTTCTCCCAACCGGTATGGGATTTTCTTAGATTCCTGGCACCCCTTTTTAGCGATTTTCTGAAAACCTTAAACAAATCCAGTGATTGCATGGAATCAGTAATTACAAGAAATCCCTTAAAAAAGAAGAAGTTTTTAACATGATTAGAGATTTCATGAAATCCCTGGTTACACAGTTTTGATGTAACGTACATCTTACATAGAACGAAGAAATCGAAAGCGGGTATCGACGACAGTGTTTTTGTATGGGGAACCTAAGCCGGCGTCAGACTACTGTGTCCTACTTTAGGCAAGCAGAGATCTCAGGACAAAGCCCAGAACGCGGGAAACCGCTTCTTCAATGTTGCTCAGTTACGTCCACAGAGACCGTACGGACCACTGACATGGGACGGGAAGCCCAGGACGTCTACCTCGACTTTCCCACAGCTCCTGGGCTCTGACGGGGAACATAAAGAAGCTAACTATATAGTGCAGGCGGTTGACTCTGTGTCTGTTCGAGTGCATGACGCCGTCAGCCGACAACACAAAAAAGTTGCTGGTGACAGACGACAGCATTTGTCACAGTGTGCACACTACATAGCCCAACAAGGCCCGCCATGTTCACATTATCCACGCAACATAGAAAGCAAGACGTTTTTCTTTTTTCTTTCCATTCCTTTTGTGTAACATACCTGTTCCTTGCCTACAGGAGGTGTGTGTGTCTGTGTGTGTGTGTGTGTGGGGGGGGGGGGCAGTTTTGTATAATATTTTCACAAGCACTTTCGCTGTCCTGATGAAACTAGTGAAAGGCATTTGTATGAATTCTAAACGCCTTTTGTGTTTCGATCCAGTATAGCCTGGGAGTCCAACTTTCCATGCAATAAACTGCGCCTGGTGTTATCAGTAAACGTATCAACCCCCCACCCACCTCTTACCAACATCAGAGCTCGCCAGAATGGTTTTACTGAAGACTTCGTCACAAAAAACGCAGAAGTTTCTGACGAAGGTACATTTGTATAGCTCTGGACATAAAAATACAGCATCAGAGCTCAAGAGCTGCGTGAAAGTCGATGTGGACGTCCTAGGCTCTTCATGCCTATTAGTTGGTACTGTTTTCTGTGGACGTAAGGCAACGTTGAACGAACGATATAACAGCTCATTTCCTTGGAGGAAAAAATAAACAAATTATTGCCCCGCACTTTTTGCGGCCTGTCTGCTTCGTTAAACTGAAAGACAGTTGAACATGAAGAAACTGCAACCAAACCTATCCAGTCATCGTTGCCAGGGAAACGCCTGATTAAACAAGCATAAAATGGAAACCTAGGAGTTGTTGTCACCAGCCAAACTCCTTTTCTCCGCTGCGGGAAGCGACTGTTAATAAATGCATGTTAGAAGGTTTCCGCTGTCTGCATTAGCCGTTTGGTCTTTTCTCGTCTTTCTTCGGACCCTGCCCAGACAACCATTAACTGAAGACATTTTATTGCGCCGCGCGCGCGCGCGCGCGCGTGTGTGTGTGTGTGTGTGTGTGTGTGTGTGTGTGTGTGTGTGTGTGTGTGTGTGTGTGTGCGTGCAGCAGACAGACAGAGAGACACAGAGAGAGAGTGTGTGTGTGTGTGTGTGTGTGTGTGGTGTGGTGTGGGATGTGGAGTGTGTGTGTGTGTGTGTGTGTGTGTGTGTGTGTGTGTGTGTGTGTGTGTGTGTGTGTGTGTGTGTGTGGTGTGTGTGCGGAGAGAGAGATGTGTGGTGTGCGCGGTGTGTGTGTGTGTGTGTGTGTGCGTGGTGTGTGTGTGGGTGTGTGTGTGGCGCGTCTGTGTGTGTGTGTGTGTGTGTGTGTGTGTGGTGTGTGTGTGTGTGTGTGTGTGTGTGTGTGTGTGTGGTGTGTGTGTGCGTGGTGTGTGTGCGTGTGCGCGTGTGTGTGTGTGTGTGTGTGTTGTGTATGTGTGTGTGTGTGCGCGCAGCGTGTGTGTGTGCGTGTGTGCGTGCATGCGTTTGTCATTGTGTGTGCGTGAGAGTGTGTTACAAGTCCTACTTCAGAAGGCCATGGTGCAGTCTGCAATCTTTACAATGCTTGGAACACGGGTCTGTCGGCTTCACTCCAGGTAATCATTAAACACGGCAACTAAGACTTTGGTTTGATTTAATTTTACTCTTTCTTTCTTCTTCTTCCCCCACCCCCACTCCCCACCACAGTCTGTAAGAAACTGTATGTACTGCACTGCCTATCTTTTAAAATCATATATTTGTCGACTCCCCTTACTGTTCCACACTCACACACCACACACACACACACACACACACACACACACACACACACACACACACAGTATCATGCTGGGGAAAGTGTGAGTTTTGTGTGCTGATTTAAAGGAAGAGGTTGACTGAGAAAATCTAATTTCTTTCGAAAGTGTGCTCCAGAGTGTTGGGAGCACTTTAAGACCAAACGGTCGCCGTACAATTTAGTGTCGACAGATGGCACGCACAGTATACGACTGTCTGCGGACGATCGAAACTGCCGGGAGGGTGTGTAGATCAGAAAGACAGACAGGGCCAGAAGAAATTATAGCACCGAAGCAAAGGGAAACATTTCGTGTTTGATTCTAGCATCGACTGGAAGCCAGTGCAGAGTGCAAAGATGAGGTGGAATGTGGCCTGTCCTTGGAGATTTCAAGATGAGACGAGCTGCATTTTTCTGAACCTTTGAAGTCTGTATTGAAGGTGCTGGGGGCATCCAGAGAGGACGGAATTATAAGTCCAGTCGTGAACGAACGGAAGCGAAAACGAGTTTTGGTGGCTTGAACAGCGGTAATGGCATACTGAGCAGAAACGAGGCTGTCCAAAGTTAGCAGTTCGGATCAGGTTAACGACATGTGCAGCCATAATCAAATGCATATACATATGTGTGTGTGTGTGTGTGTGTGTGTGTGTGTGTGTGTGTGTGTGTGTGTGTGTGTGTGTGTGTGTGTGTGTGTGTGTGTGTGTGTGTGTGTGTGTGTGTGTTGTGTGTGTGTGGCGTGGTGTGTGTGTGTGTGTGTGTGTGTGTGTGTGTGAGAGAGAGAGAGAGAGAGGGGGGGGCGGGGGGGGGCATTACTCCAATGTTTTTAGTTGACTGAGAAAAGCGAACTTTCGAGTTTCCTACGACAGGAAAGTCGGCAACAATGTCACACATCGATAAATACACACATACAGACATGGTCAAAAGAATGGCGACAATGGCTCTTCATAATATATTGATCCAATGTGCATTCATAAATTATTTTATGAGTTGAGGGAACAAAATGATCACGGGATTCGACGCTGAAGACAGTGACTGGTTGGTTTCGATTCCTGTGAAAAACATTTATTTTCACTCAAAAAGTCTCGTTTCGTACGACCATAAATTATCGTCTACAACAGTTTGCTATTGTGCTCATACTTCAAAGGAGAAGGAAGAACAGTGTGTCTGTGAATTTGTGTCATTTTGTTAGAGATGTTAAAAGCAGTCATGTGTCGGTTTCAAACGACACCAAGTAATACTTTCTTCAAAAATCCATTATCAACTATAAACCTATAACGACTGCCCAGATGGAAGAGCTAGAGAGTGCAAATCAAGTCGAGAAGGGTGGAAAGGAGAAAAAAACATTTAATCTTTAAATTCTATTCGACTCCTAAAGCCTTAAACATAGCGCAAACAAGCGTGCTGGTCTTGTGAAACGACGAAAAATCAATATGTCTGTGAACGAACTTTCACCTTCTTACCGTCAGTACTAAATCATTCACCACATTAAAACAAAAGAGAAACGAGTCACACGCCAGCCAGCTCGCCAAGTGTTGTTAGAAGACAAAATCGCCACTCTGAGCAGGGCAGAAAGAGAGACAGAGAGAAAGCAGGAGAAGAAATTTATGTGTGGCTTTCCACTCGAGTGACCAGTAGCTACGGCCACAGCCCAGGCAGAAAGTGATGGCTGGTCACGAGCTGGCTCAACCTCATGAAAATCGCATTCCGTCCACAGCACACCGCTTTCCTCCTAGCAGCCTTCCCACACAAATTGAACGCTTCTTCCATTTTACAAACCGGCAAAAGTGCATTGCCTGCTTTTCATCCAAATTTAGCCCTGCGTTTCAACATCCTCAAAACGCTTCCAGAATGACGCCGGACTGACGTAGGTTGATGTTATTCATAAGATTTACAAAACTGAATCCAGCAATCTCACATTTCGGGAGGAGACGAATCAACGAGTTGCTGCAATCACGAAATGAACATCAACGGTAGAAAGGAAAGGAGAAAAAAAACGGATTTTTTTTGGACATGGTTAAACATTTCTAAACAACGACGTTTACCTCAAGAGACGCTGAAGTAGGTGTGTGGGTTTTTTCAAGCAGCCAAAACGAGGAAAGGGCTGTCTGGAGTTGGGTACAAATCTTGCTTCGCAGCTGGCAGTATGAGCTCATCTTCACATGGACCCTATCAACATAATGCTCCAGGAGGCTTGGTCCAACACCGTCCCGCGTTGAACTCCGCACGGGCGAAACACGACAATCCTTAGAAACAGCCCCCAAACTGCTCACCAGTTCCAACCTCCACGGGAAAATCTTGGTCAGAGGCTACCCCCAGATGTCGAAATCTTCGCCCAAGACGGCAAAGAAAACGAGAGTAAGCGAGGAGAAAAGTGAAAACTTACTGTCTAACACGCCTGTTGCCCAAGATACCAGGCAGCTCAGCGATTGGCAAGCGGCCGCTACTGACAGCCCGGCGCACAGGCTTTACTAAAATCAATAAGAAAAGAGCTTTGTTGATTCGCCCAGTCCTTTGCAACAACCCTTTACTTTCTCCTTCTCCTCGTGTGGCCATTGGCCGCCAGTTCAACCCGAGCCTCTCTCTGCACAGATATCGTACTTACTGCTAGTCCGGTGAAATCCGAAAGGAACAAGTGGATCAGGACCTCGTAATCTTGTTGCGGAAGCCAAAGAAGAGCCCGGCCTCCCTCCGTAATGAGTCTTTTGTCTGGGATTTGTTGTCATTCCGCGCGTTGCAGGTTGGGGAGCCACTCTAGAGAGGTTCAAACCATTACACCGGGAAAGAAAGAAAAAAGAAATGGGCTTAGCATTTCTGAATTTCAAGCTTTGTGCTCCGCAACAATGGCTCTTTGAGGCTGGGATCGATCTCCATTGCCACCCCCTCCCCACCCCTCTCTCGATCGATGCAGCAACAGCACCCAACATCTCATGAATCCAGTATTCGATCCCGCCCTCTGAAAATTCAGCAGCAGAAAAAACGTTTCACAAAAACGTCAGCAGGTGCTGTATGACCACCCACTGAGCTTTTATCATAACTGTTTCCGATTCATACTCAAGGTGACAGTTCTACCTAGAAACGTTTGGCATCCCCCCACCCCCACTCAACTGTAACTATGTACGTCCAATGTTTTATGTGCTGTTGGATGTTGTTTTTGTTTAGTTTTTTGCTGTTTTTTAAATTTCGTTTGGGGGTGGGGGGGGGGGGTGATAGTTTTTGAGATGATCCATTCAGGAACTGTCAGTTACAGCCAGAATACGTTCTCAACGCTTACAAAAACGTTTGCGAACTTTCAACTTAAACAAAAATATATGTAAACGGAAAAAAAATGGCGGCGGGGGACTTTTTTCAAAGCTATTAGATACGGAGACTTTAGATTCTGCATACTTATTCTTTACATTTTTTTCATGGTTCAGTGCATGCATATAACGTGAGCCAGTGTCTGGAAATTCCAAATAACTCTGATTTTGTTTAAATTATTAATTACACCTAAATACCGGCTAAACAGTTTAAAAGATCATTCAAGCTTGCTTTTAGGTTCAAGATCTGCATAAGGCATTCTAACGTGCAAATGAATCTCGGTCCTCTAATACTAGTAACAGACAGGTGTACGCATGGACAACCTAGACAAGCAACGTGTTTGTCAGCCGGGTAATTTCGTTTAAAAAATAATAATCAACTTTTGCTCAAGTATATATATATAGAGAGAGAGAGAGAGAAAGAGAGAAAGAGAGAGAGAGAGAGAGAGAGAGAGAGAGAGAGAGAGAGAGAGAGAGAGAACCTTGGGGGGAAATCAGTGTACCAAATGAATATTCAACATATTAACTAACATCAGGTGAAGCTGAATTCGAAAATCTTAATATATTGCCACTGTCTACCCAAATGACTCCCCCCGCTTAAAAAAAAAAAAAAAAAAATGTACCAAATGAATATTCAACATATTAACTAACATCAGGTGATGCTGAATTCGAAAATCTGGATCTATTGATACTGTCTACCCAAATGAAATTATCCCCCCCCCCCCCCACCCAGACAGTACCACCCCCTGAAAAGAGTTCGACCAGAATAGCGAACTTCGGTTGAGCAGTTCAGACTATAGCCCTTAATAATTTAACGCCAAGCTTAAGGTCGTAAACTTTCCAACCGGCATTCGCCACTGCATCTCGCTGAGCAACACGGCGGCACACAATCAAGGCAGACCTGCAGTGACGCAAAATTTGCAACCCTTCATACCGGACCAGTCGTTCTCTATGTAATTGCATGCTAACACGTATTCTCAAAAGTAAGAGTTTTGAGTATAAGTCCTCATATTTACAGAGCATGTGTTTTTCTGTCATTGTATGTAAAACTCATGCGATGCAGCGTATAACTAAATAAATTACCAAGTTTTCGCAGACGTGACAGACATTCCAACGTCTCTATCCTCACAAAATGTGCTACATGTACCCATCGGTGCACCAGGACTGACGAATCTTTGGCCCCTGATAATTAATTGAATGGAAAAGCGACTCGTCTTTCTGCGCGATTACAATGCAGCGACAGACGACGAGACCGTTACAGAGTTAGCTGTGAAGCCAGCACACCGTGAACACGACTCAGCCTTGGTTAAAGCCGAGCCTGCAAGTCTTGCAGTCTAGAAGAGACAGAGCACCTGCCAGAGGTTTTCTGTGCCAATCAATACGGGAGACTGCTGCTGCCTGCGGCTTGACGATCAGTCCCAGGCACCGGGCTGAACAAGGTGGCCACCGCTGGGCTACACGGCAGGTGAGGCAACACGCCGCATTTACGATGATGTTGACAGCTCTTCAATGAGATGCCGGCGCCGCACAGGCACTGGGATATATATTCACTCAGTCCGTTTAACTAAAAACATCTTTAGATTAGTATTAGCCTGTCTTCAGGCGGAGGTTCACACGCATCCTACGTACCACCGGAGAGAGAAAGATGGGGCGGGGGCAAGGGGGGGGAGAGAAAGAAAGAGAGGCTCTGTCGCTAGGCATTCAATTAATGACATGACTGATGACCCAGCGGCGAGAAGACACTCGCGAGGCACTCAATTAAATGAAAATGACGGATGACGTTGTCGACGGCCCCTCAGTGCGTGCGTGAGAGAGAATGTAAGCAAAACCAGACGAGGAAAGAGCTAAGTCAGTCCCACGTGCTGACGTTAACTTACACTTCAAACGGTCACAAGGCTACATACAACTAGCTAGCACACGAGCAACTGATGTTGCTGACAGTTCATCAGTGAGGCAGCCGCGCAGAAGCTTGCACAGGAACAACGTGACATGGTACTACTGCAACCTCGAACAAAATTATATGCGCATATAAGTGTATTTTACCCCCACCTCGCCAGTTTACTAAAACCCGCACCTAAAAAAAAAAAAAAAAAAAAAGGTTTTTTAAAAACCGATGATGACGTCAACAGTTTTCCGACGACAGGTTAAAATCTCGACGAGGGCAAGACAGTTTGATCAGTTCACAAACATCTGGAGGAAAAAATACAAAAATCTTTACTTTGAAAGGTTTTCAGACAGTGAATCACACACAAGTACATAGAGCACATCGTAACGCATTGGATTTAAATCAGAATATGATAAAAATCACCCTCCTACAGGCCACGTGGATTTATTCTATTATATTTTTTTTAAAGAATGAGTAGGCCTAACAGAATAACAATAATATACACCAGAAAATAATGACTGTTCATCAAGTACTCGTCAGCTTCCAGTCAGCATGAACAACAAGTACGATGATGCCAAAGACACTGAAAGCGGAGTGCTTCGCAACAGGAAGAGCGGCGTAATAACCGAAAAACGGAAGCAACTTTCAAAGACGGCTTCAAAGACTGGCATAACTGACAGTTTATCCGACAAAATGATGGGTGATAATATTAATACACGCAGACGTAAAGCAAAAAGGGGTGCACACTTTAAACTTTTTAAGCTCCAACCGCCAAGGCGATTAGGACTCCATTTTCCAGGTAAAGCGCTTAAGTTAAAATGTCCTCTATCGGCGGCGGAGCGTGGGTTTGGCGGAAGGTGAGGTGGGAGGGGAATGCATGCATGTGCATGCGCATGTGCATGTGTGTGTGTGTGTGTGTGTGCGTAGTAAATCTTGAGTGTCCAAGTTAGTGCATGTCGTATTAGCTCAGATCCATTAGCTCTGCCCGGAACAAAACTTTGAAAGCCATTTAAGTCTTAAGACTTCTTCTCATCTCCATTATCCTTGAGTCAGCTGGTCCAGATCGCTCTACACAGCTGATTTCTTTTCTTTTTTCTTAGTTTACTCCACCAGCGCTACCAACGATGTTCTCGCAGTTGCTGCCGACAACATCAAAGGTGCAAACGGGACTAGCAAGGCCATGAAGTGGAATGACAGAATCTGAGAATGATGACATCGGCAAATGAGATGAGATGGTCATGGTAAGAGTAGAAGCTTAAGGAGCTCTTGGCGAAAAATATATTTCTGTCTCGGCTTACCTGAGCTGACCCAGACTGCACAAAACTAAAACTAAACACCTGAACCTTAGTTACGGAGGGCACAAAATAATGCCGTGTTGGTGTATCACCCTATTGCCTTGTGATCCGAATAACCTACGCTTTAATTTTTTACTGCGT
>JABMCL010000047.1:960000-970000 GCA_018857735.1 Alviniconcha marisindica
AAACACCATGCTAATTAAATCTAGTCACTTTTTTTTCTTTTCTTTTTTGTATAGTCACACCGACCTGGCCACTAATCCTGCAGGATACACTTTTCTTGAAGTTGAAGAGAGAAGGGCACAAAGTCTTTACACCAAGAAACACACCTCCACTCGGCTTCTTCGAGTCTCGGGGTGGGAAGGAAGGGGGGCGGGACGTAAAAACAACAACAAAAACTGAAACTAGAAAACTCATTTGAACGTATAAAATATATATATATATATATGTATGAAACCATTACCAGTCACTACGAAACAAAATGAGACCGCATTATATACGACAGGCCTTGAAAGTGACAGAATCGGGTCCTGTCTGGCTAATACTGGCTAGTCCCTCTTACGTTTTACCCAGAGGGCTGGGCATTCACGGACAGCTGGCAAAACAGTTTGCCTATCTTATTCGCTTTTTCGCAGGCCAGGTCAGCCCGGGGTCCAACGAGAACACAGAATGACTGATCGTACAAATAGGTCTTTGCTGGGGCTTGGGCTTCTGTGGACGTTAAGCACCATGTTTACTTTGCTTGGGCTTCACGAACGAAACCCCAAACTTTCTCCTTCTTCTGCTCTTTATTTCTTTCGTAATCTCATCTCGCCTAGACGAAAACAACGCTGGTTCTAATTTCTCGTCTACTGTCTGCTATTTCCCCCACTGTTAGCGCTAACTGGAACGAGAGCCCGGATTTTCCTCTTAGCAGCTGATGATCTCCTTGCAACTGGAAGAGAGAGGGGGCGGGGTGGTGGTTTGGGGGGGGGGGGGGGGGAGGGGAAGACAAAACCCGCCTGCGTCTGCGGAACTTGCGGAATTATGAATTCGAAACACCCCAAAACTGCACTGATACGTCTCGCAGTCTAAATCACTTACCCTGTGAAAAGATAATAAATATTAAGGCTATATTCCAAAACTACGTAAACAACTGCGTTAAATCAACAGCCTCCTGTTTTTCACGTCTTGCAGACGTGAAAAACACTTAAACACACGACTTGAAACGACATCATAGCACAGCCGCCACGTCAAAACAGATGAACTACCCTCACAAAACGAAATAATCACAATAATAACACTGCGACTCCTGAGCTCTATGTTTTACTTTCCCCCCAGAAAAAAAGAAGAAGAAGAGTAAGTAAGTAAGTTGGTGTTTTACGCCCAGTCAACCAGTGTGGTTATATCAGGGCGATAGAAGAAGAAGAAGAAGAAGAAGAAGAAAAGAGCAGGAAAACAACAACAAACAAACAAAACAAAAGGGAGGGTGGTGGGGACGGGGGGGGGGGGGGGGGGGGGGGAGGCCAGAGAGAAACAAAAAAGATCGTGATGACATCGTGACAGATGACAGGCCCTGAATCTAATCCTCGCTCCCAGAACTGGCGAAGAGGGGGATTTCATTATGCTTATCTCTCGCCCTCTCCACACTGCCTCATCACACCCCGCCGCTACTCCAGCGTTGCCGGGGCAACGGGAGACCTGGCACGTCCACCCCGTCGCTCGCTACCTCGTTCACACGAAATATCAGTGTCAACACCAATGCTGGGAAACAAACGGAGCGGAGGGGCCAAGCCGTTGCAATGCTCCAAAACTGTCAGGCCTCACCCCGGGTGACCAAACACGGCGGAGCTGTCGGCTGCTTCATCATCCGCTCCGGCACTGTCCATGCATCACTGTGCTCTTGCAGGTTCTCGCGGCGAATGCGATGAATTGCCTCCACAGGTTCTGTCTGGTTAGTTAACGGTAATCAAAGACAAAATGACAAGTTGAAAGGGATTTGTTTCTTCATCTTCTCCTTTTCGGAGTCGGAGGCGATGGGATTTACCGTTTTTGCGGCTGACTGAACTGAGATGAGATGTCTTTGTCTCTGCGACAATAACCCAGAACAAGCTAAACAGTAAGCGGGAGATGGGTGGCAACGATAGCATGATGTTCAGTTCAGCTGTTCAGTTTAGAAGTACTTTATTCCTGCTCACAAGGGACAATTCCACTCCAACGGGTTTGTGAATAGAAGAATAAAGTTAAACGTCAAGACTAACCTCCCAAGACAAGTGTACAACACCATATAAATTGACAGACTTGCAAGAAATGTGACAGTGTTGTCTAATAATAATGGAAATTTCAAAGGCACCTACACTTGCTTGTAAGAAAAAGCTGCTAATATATAGGTATACATGTACAATGCAAACATTAAGACAATAATACGGATCCAACCACAATGATATCAAATCACAGACTACCATTTAACAACAGAAACTATTTATATTTTATAACAAATGTAAATTTATATCTGCTTATCAATAAAGTTAATCACCCCCCTCCCCATACACACCTCTCTCTCTCTCTCTCTCTCTCTCTCTCTCTCTCTCTCTCTCTCTAGTTTAAATGCCAAATCAACTGCAAAGGTCATGAATATCCCTAATATCAGGGCAATTTACAAAGTTCATCAAATAAAAAATGATTAATTACCACATAAATTTTGTTTGAAAATGATTCAGAAAACCCCCCACAAAAAAACAGTACTGGCAGTAGGTGAAGCATGTAACTATATTCTGACCTACTCTTCGCCTCACAGAGGTTACCTTTAATTTTAAACAGCTTTGAACTCTCAATGACAATGGTGGGGACCTTAATTTCTGAAGAGGATTGTGACAATAAATAACTGTATAATCTATGAAACTGAAAGCAAATCTATATAAATTCCTAACTAAACTCAGAACTTTTGTAGCTGAAATTTAGTTTCATAAAGAATTGCATCCCAAACCAAATTCATGGTCAGGTAGCATACAACAGGACGAGTTTAAAATCTAAGCAAGGAGGCCAAGGAATTTCAGAATGCTGGATTAGCCAGTAGCTAAATTCTTGGCAATCAGCAACTCATCAAGGAAGGACTATTGGCTTGTCCTATTACTTAATACTATCACTGATACTGTGGCTGAGGTAGACTTATCTCAAGTGACTAAACTCAGCAACCAGTCCCCTGGCAGAAGACATAAGATTTATAACTTATAATTTGATATAACGCATGCCCCAACTGGCCCAAGTAGGTTCTCTCCAAAGGGAATAATTTTCTTCTTTCTCTTTTTTAGTTTGCAAACAGCTTTTAGACTAAAGGGTATCATTTACCTACTAGTTGTAAAAGCACACATTGTACTAGGTCAGTTCAACAAGTGATAAGAATGCTTTCCAATAAAGCTAGATCCAGTTCTTTCCCTTTGTAGTTACATTGTAGCCACACTCTCTCTCTCTCTCTCTCTCTCTCTCTCTCTCTTCTCTCTGTGCAGTGTGTGTGTAACAAAATGCCCCAAGTGTGTCAGCTCAGACAGTTACAGTGCCAGGCTAACTAACAATGTGCATAGCCATGCCTGTAACTGTAAGGAATTTCTTTTAGCCTCAAACAAGTTTGACTCAAAGCTTACAGGCTTACAGATTTAAAACAAAATATAGAATCACAGATCTATATAAATCAAGTACATTGTATCTACGTGTGTGTGTGTGTGTGTGTGTGTGTGTGTGTGTGTGTGTGTGTGTGTGTGTGTGTGTGTGTGTGTGTTGTGTGCACAAGCTACCAAGCTCATAATCATAACCATAGCTGTAACTCAACTGGTTTTACTTTTGCTGCATTTGTTGTTGTTGTTTGGGTCTTGATTGTTGTTCTTTGGTGATTTCTGCTGTGTATATATATGTATGTACAGGCATGCATGCAAGTGTGTGTGTGTGTGTGTGTGTGTGTGTGTGTGTGTGTGTCACTGTACTGTGTGTGTGCGCGACATCTGATGATCAGGCTCACAGATATACCTGGAAGGAGTTTTATTCTTACCTGAACATGTATTATATATTACACACACACACACACACACACACACACACACACACACACACACACACACACATATCATTACAATATACGTACAATTATACATGTATACCTATGTGTCCATGTGTTCCCTGAGGCTCACAGTCACACCTAAAAATAAAATGGGTTAAACCTAAAGTTGTAGCTAAATGGGTAGGTATACCATGCATCATTCCTTCACTGCAGGTGCACGTCATGATGTGACTCCACAGCTGTACAGCCCCCTTCAGGCTCTGGAGGATTTTTCAAACACCCAGTGCTAAAAATAAAAATGTGCCTGTTTCTTCTGTCTCTAAGTTTAGAGCTGCACTAAGGATGTAACATAACTCATAAAACAAGTGGGTGAGTGGTGAAACATCCTGGCATACAGGTGCTAACTACCTTCAGTTGGCCTTAAGCCCAGGCAGGCTTCTTCTCCTCACACCTTGGCAGTTCCTCAGCTCTTGCACTCTACTTTCAGCACGGGCTCACCAATCTATCAAGAACCAGCTGAGATTTACACATTATGCACATCTACTATATAATTATTAGGGATACTATCTGAGAGACTGACACAGACAGACATGGAGAGAGAAAGAGACTAAGAGACAAAGAACTAGACCACAGGCACTGAGGCAGACACTGAGTAGGATACATATTAATTATTATATATACAGGCATCATGTGCTACTGCCAGCTTACAGTCCCATACCTCAGTGGCTTAATCAAAGAATGTCTCTCGGTTCCATTAAATCATTGACTCTGTGTCTGTAGCTTGTGTAAATGTGTAAAGTCTATCAAATTTACACTGTTGTTTGCACAAAAACAGCATGCATTGTGGTAAGAACAGCGAGTGGTTGAAAACAGATGAAGATTTGTGTCTTACCATTATAACTTATAGTTATACCCCACAAGCTACACAATGCAGCAAAAGACACCAACTAACAGCACTAAACTATCGACCTGTTCAATAATAATATTAAAATGTATCTTATTTAAGAATGCTAACTAGTAGTACTAGTAGTACTGTAGCAGACTACGCAGGGAGCCCTCTGCTGTCATGCATGACCTGTGGGAAACCCTGTGATTAACTACTGAAGCTACCCTTACCTTCAGACCATCACCATGCATCTTTTTTGCTTTAAAGTAAAAGTCCAAGGTTTTTAAGTATGCAAAATGACCATTGAAATGATTGACAAACGAGTGAGTCACTAGTTTCAGATTTAATGAAATAAATAAAATAAATATTGTTTAATTGGTTTTTATATTGATTTTATTTTCTGTAGGCTGCGAGACGTCTCGGTCTCCATCAGTCAGTATTCGGAGGACGTCAGTCTGGGGAGTCATGCGTCCATCTTAGATTCTTCAGTAAACTGTGTATGCGTGTGGTCGACAAAAAAGTTAACTATGCCGGCCTACTGTGTTGCCGTGAACTGTAACAATTCGCAGATGACCCCAGGTATAGCGAAAGTGGATTAAATTTATACAATTCAAATGAGCTGACTTTCTTGCTGCGCCGCATCATGCCCATTTGTGTAGCGAGCACTTCAGTGAGTGCGATTTCGCAAACCCCATGGAATACCGCATGGGGTTTGCTTCAAGCTGACACATGTTCCGGTACTCTTTCAAAATCCTGCCTGACAGGCTCAAACTGATACGGCTGTATCCTTGTGGGTCTCTCGGGCAAAGTATCAGTTTTTCATCTTCGGAGCTCGAGTTGGCCATTTTGCAGCGACTCCCCAGAGTGACGTAGTAGGCAATGGTCACGTGATTTGGGCGTCATGGCGACGCTTTCGGTACGACAGAAAATGCCTTTTTCATGCATTTATAACCCTCAGATCACAGTTTCACCTACATCATCGTTCTCAGCGAGCTTTAACGGAAATCATGTCAAAAATCACCCCTAACCTTGGACTTGTCCTTTAAAGGTAAGTTAGAATCAGGCATTCAGACTCTGAATTGGTATTTCTGTTTTGTTGTTGTTGTTGTTGTTGTTGTTTTGGGGTAGATCAGAGTGACTTCTCTGAGCAGAATATGCCCTAAAAAATGGGTGTGGCCCTAAGCACTAGGGTATGTTGATTGGAAGAGTCCAACCCGTATACACATGGTAAGACTAAAAGTACTAGACTAAAAGTAAAACAGTAAAAGACAAAGAGAAACAGCAATAATTACAGTACAAATTATACAATTATGGCACAATGTGTGTCACTCACTCATTGTCAGTGTCAGTACTGTCACACTCTCAGTGTCAGATTCAGTCAGTAGTGTCAGGACAATTTCTATGACATTGACAGTGACCTAATAATCTAATAACTTTAGAAATTAGAATTCAGTCAAGCTGAGCAACACACACTATGACACTGCTGACACAATGACAGTATACATTAAATACAGGTCTGTCTGTGTTCACTAAATTAAGAGGTAATTTTACATCCAAAAAGGCAATCAGTCATCAGATTTTAATATTTTACAATTTAATATTATATATATATATATATATATATATATATATATATATATATATATATATATATATATATATAATTAAAAAATTGCATGGCCCTTTGATAACAGGTAGGTCAGTAAATATATTACGTATGTTTTAATTTTACTAGTTTAAGGCAAAGGCAGCCATGGATACAAAAATATTTCCATAATCTGTTTCAATCAGTACAATAGTAGAAAATAGTACACTCACTCACTCTGTCAAACACACACACACACACACACACACACACACACACACACACACACACACACACACACACACATGTGCATGCAAAATCTGCTAGGAATATCAATACCATAACTTGTACATTTAGTGTGATCACTTTCAGGGTGGGGGTGGGGGGAAGGGGGTAATAATCTTACTCTTAACTGAAACAACTGACCAGTATACACACTCAGCCTCTGTCAGTATCAATCAATGGCTTCAGTCAAGTTCTGAAAGCTGAAACTAGTGACACTGTCAGTGTCAGTGTCAGTGAAAGGTTGGGCTGGGTCTGTGCAGCATTAGATTCACTCTAAATCGTTTTAACCTATTCCTGCAAAAAAACTAACCAAAAAAAGCACTTTCTTCCAAGCACTGGACAAGACAAGAACACATAAGTGGTTTGGCTCTCCATCTCATTTTTTATCGTTTTTCACAACTTAACTGTTGTTTAAGTGTCGTTTTGTAGCATGATAAAGGGGATTACCCTGAAAATTTGCATATATATTGTGTTTTGTCCGAATAAATAGTGTTCTTTTCAACCTTTAGTTTTATATATATATATATATATATATATATAATATATATATATATATATATATATATATATATATATGATCCTATGACCTATTAATGAAGTCATATTGTAATAACTAATATTTAAATATGTAACATCTGATCCGAACATTATGTGATTAACATAATAACAAAAAGTTAACTTTCTGAATACACAGCCAAATTAATAATCCATCTATTACTATTAGTTAATCATGAGTCAAATTAAGTATGCAATCAACCAGTCTGTGCTATACTATTAATGAGTGATTGGAGCTATCACGATAACAGTTATTAAGACTACAGAGATACTGGTCAAAGCAACAAACTCAGACACTCATCCAGTTCTCCTAATCTCAGTCAAGTAAAATGCACGCAAATGCTCATGAATATGATCAACTTAATAATCAAGTGCTACCTGATGTACATCAAACTTTGAAAGAAGTCACAAATTCCACATTGCCGCATTTTATCAGTATTGCCTGACAAGTGACGTAGGCAAAACCATGACTGCCGATAAACTGAGTAGTGACTGTACAACGATACTGACAATCAAAAACTGCCATCAGCCTGTTATTAGTTAATAATAATATGAATGGCTAAATATTATTATTCAGTAACACTAACACTAACAGTAACAGTCTAAGAGTACGACTAAGAGAGAAGGGTTTATTGTACGCCCCCGATCTACTAAAACATTACTAAAATTGAGTCTGTATTGTTAACTTTACTGTTTGTGTAGTAATTTCTTCTACAATTGTACAAATACTATTACTGTATTACAATACTATTAGTATAGTACTAAGCAATGACTAAACTCGAGAGTCTAGAAAGAAGGGTTTTGTAAACCTGTGCATATAGCACGGGGGGCCTGCATGATGACATCTGCTTCTGTGGCTCTACATGCTGCGAAAAGCAGTGCTGTCTGGAATGTGTCACTTGCGCCTGTCAGTGAGTGAGTCACATTGGCAGTGATACCGCGGGGCGGACACGAAGCGAAACGCATACTACATGTCTGTCACATCACCAAGTTTTGATCGGTAAAGAAGCGAAAGAAGCGGGATCAGTCACGGACAAACAACATGCCCGGCTCTGAGCAATAAAGAGTTCGCTGGTTTGCGACGGCACAAAGGAAGAAAAAGGCAACGCAACGTTACACAAACTGACACCTAACCTGACAGGTGTGTCGCACGCACGGCTTCAGTCTGTGCGACAGACAACAATGGCGTCTGCTTTTGTAGCCGGACAAGAAAGATTTCATTGTGCAAAGAATTCATCAACGACTGTCTAACCGGGCCTTCAATCTGGTACCATTCGACAAAAACTAACGTTGTCAAATTAACTTACCTTTTGTTTAATGGTTCTGTGCGTGTCAGAAGGTAACGATCTTGATTTGAAGTCAAATATTCAAAGGTGAACTCATGGTTCGGAAACTCATTTCCGCTTCCTCAGGTAAACTTTGCTGACCACTGCGCCACCGCGAAAATCAAACCGGGGGCCTTCGCTTTTGTGTTTGCGGTAGCTCAGCGGGTAAAGATTAACAGGTGCAGAGGTAACAGTTGCACGCATACACAGGTGAACATGCATCCAAGCAACGAGGTTTGCGTGCATACGTGATGCGCACTGGTTGGTTAATTAGTTGCTTGGCTGGTGAAATCCAAGGAGTCGGTCGGAAGTTCCTGGACCGTTTTAAAAGTTATTTTGGGTCACAAATATCATCACAATCATTAAATGAGGTCAGTATTTACCGATTACAGCCAAAATCTGCAACAAAAGGTGAGTTTTTTCATATATTTTTGTCTTTGATTGTCAGTTCGAGTCGGCGCATATTGCCCTTTGACGTTTGACCTAGTTTCCCAGTAACGACGTGAACGCTTCCTTAGTGCCGATTCAAGTTTGGCAAGACGACAATCGTACTCACGACTCAAGTTCTCATATTGCAATTTTTTCCGTACATTTTCCGTGGTTTTTAACTGCCGTAGCTTGTTTAACGAGGCCGCTTACCTAGCAGCACTTCGTCGGCTTCGTTCGCCATTTGAAATCCGGCGTGACGCCAACTCGAAACTGACAATCAAAGACAAAAATATATGAAAAAAACTCATCTTTTGTTGCGGATTTCGGCTGTAATTGTTAGATATGGACCTCATTTAATGATTGTGATGATATTTGTGACCCAAAATAACTTTTAAAACGGTCTGGGAATTTCCGACCGTCTCCTTGGATTTTACCGCTTGGCTATTTCGGTGACTGTGTGATAATCTGTAGTCCATCTCTGCGACGGTAGCCGGCTCATAGATCTAGACTCAATCTTCTTCTTCCGCGTATAAGTGTCCAACTTAACATTAGGAGGACATACGGTTTCTGTGGACGTTAAGCACCATGTTTACTTACTTACGAGGACTGACACTTTTAGTGCATGTTGGGTTATTTTGGTGTCTGCTGAATCCACTGAACTCTGTCATAGACTACAGGATCTTTAACGTGCGTATGTGGTCTTTCTGCACGCGTATAAACATGGGGGAACTACCGGTCTCATCGGAAGACATCAGTGTAGAGCCTGCACAGAACTGGACTCCGGAGAAATCTCAGGGCGGGCGCAAAACCTAGCACATAACGGTCACCCATCCATTTGTGACCACGGCTAGGAGTGCTCTTGCTTGTGCCAGTGACTCAGAGAGAGAGAGAGAGAGAGAGAGAGAGAGAGAGAGAGAGAGAGAGAGAGAGAGAGAGAGAGAGAGAGAGAACTCGAACTCGAAAACCTTATTTTACAAGGATTGTATTTTAGGTTCAGTCAAAAACCTGTCTAACAACTCAAGTCCTTGCTAAGCTACTGATGAGTAGATATCAAATTACAGGCATTATTTATATACATATAGGCATGAAT
>JABMCL010000047.1:982500-987500 GCA_018857735.1 Alviniconcha marisindica
AAAGCAAAAGCTACCACCCATCCCCACCCCCACACACATATAGTGACACATTGACACTGACACACAGTCACACACACACACACACACACACACACACACACACACACACACACACAACACACACACAAACACACACTCAAACCGAAGCTAGGTCCCGCGCAATGCAGGCGTGCACACGTGCGACCCGTAGCAACTGAAAACTTTACCCTGGCAGCACAGTTCCGTAAAAATCCGACCAAAGTTCTACATTGAATTCGCTGGATGGTGTGACTCTGTTGAAATTGGCCTTTCCTCTGGAAGAATAGTCTGATTTCCCATGGGAAAATCCTACGGTTGAGGCAATACACTGTAAGTAGACTGAGAGAAAAATGTCGATCAGCTAGCATTAGATGTTTTGACTCACTGAGAAGTTTCTCGTGACCGTATAATTACGTTACTCGCGTGTGAAGATGGGCTATAGCCTATGCAGAATTCTTGCTGTGTTTATGCGTACCCGTTTTTTGTACTTTACAGTTTTCTTCGACCAGTCTGTTGGTCGATGATATTTTTGCCACTGTATTTGTAATTAAAAGATTTTGCTGTCTGCATGTGTACGTTTTGTTATTTATGTTATAAAGCATTGTGTGCTCCCCCCATAAAGCCATGCTTTATTTTACTTCTTCTTCTTCTTCTTCTTCTTGTATCTTCTTCTTCTTCTTCTTCTTCTTCTTGTATTATCTTCTTCTTCTTCTTATTGATGCTACCCTTATTGTTACCATTATTGGTGCTATCACATTGAGATTCTTATTCTTATTGTTATCATCACTAAAACATGATGATTACTTCGGCAAATCCGCCCTAATGTGACCTGTAAGGCTAATTGAGAATTAAAAAATAATAACTAACTAATCTAGCAAGTTCCAAGCAGATAAAAGGTTCAAAAGAACGCTACTTGTTAGCCGACAAAACACAACATGCGAATTTTCGGGGTAATGCCCTTTATTAAGCTACAAAACGACACTTAAACAACAGTTAAACGGTGAAAAACGACGAGAGCTGAGATGGAGAGCTAAACCACTCATCTGTTTTTGTCTTGTCCAGTGTTTGGAAGCAAGTTCTTAAGCCAACACCCCCAACACACACACACCACACACACAGAACACACACGTCACACACACACACACACACACACACACACACACACACACACACACACACACACTCACTCACTCACTCACCACTCACACACACACACACACACACACACACACACACACACACACACACACACCACACACAGACTGACACATCGTCACACACACACACACACACACACACACACACACACACACACACACACACACACACACACACACACACACACACAGACTGACACATCGTCACACACACACCACACACACACACACACACACACACACACACACACACACACACACCACACAGAGACTGGCACATCGTCTCACACACACACACACAACATACACACACACACACACACACACACACACACCCACTCTCTCTCTCTCTCTCTCTCTCTCTCTCTCTCTCTCTCTCTCTCTCTCTCTCTCTCTCTCTCTCCCTCTCTCTCTCTCACACACACACACACACACACAACAAAACAAAAAACAGCAACTAAAGACAGTGACCTTTCTCTGACACCCCAGAGCATAGTGCACAAGACGACCACGTCTCCCTCCCGTGCCTCTTCATAGCCGCTGCAGTGAGTGCCCCAAAGCCCTCAGCGGCAAGTTCTTCCGGCCCGCGAGCGATGGCCGCTGCCTGGCGGGGCTGGTGGTAGACGAAGAACGGTGCGGGCGGCGGCTGGAGGCCACTGAGCTAGAAAGGGCTCAGTGCTGGAGACTGACCAGCAGTCTAACTGCACAGAGAAAGGAACAATAATTGCCTGGCGACGTTTGAGATACAACTGTCTGTCGATGGTGGCTGTACTAAAGGGTGGCCTGGGATCAAGTGGAAGTGGGTGTTTGGGGGAAGGCCGCGGGGATGAGGGAGGGAAGGGGGTGGGGGGTGGGGGTGGGGGGGGGGGGGGGCAGTGACATACTTGGCGGAGGTTTCCGAAGACGAAGTCCAGTTTTAACCTCTTTCATTTCCGCGGCTTATTTAATGATAACAATAACAACAGATTATTATGACGCTCCATCTTGTATGAGCCTGGGTGTATAAAGGCACGCATACATCACACACACACACACACTCACACTCACACACACACACACACACACTCACTCACTCACACACACACACACACACACACACACACACACACACACACACACACACACACACACACACACACACACACACACACACACACACACACACACACACATTCCGCGGCTTATTCAATGATAACAATAACAATAGATTATTATGATACTCCATCTTGTATGAGCCTGGGGTTGCTTATAAAAGCACGCATACAGCACACACACACACACACACACACACACACACACACACACACACACACACACACACACACACACACACACACACACACACACACACACACACACACACACACACACACACACACACACACACACACACACACACACTGCACTGGTACACGCCACGAAGAGTGAGTTACTTGGTGAAGAGTCCAGAGGCGAAGTCCAGTTTCAACCACTTTCATTTCGCCTTTAGGGATCTTGGGTAGAAGTTCTTATTCACTCATGTTGATTAATCAGTGATCAACGTATCGTTTCTGTTGTTGGCTGTGGTGGGCTGATGTCGTCATCATCGTTGTTGTGATCATTTTCATTGTTATCGTCATTACGGCTTCGTTGTCCTCGTTGTTGTTGTTGTCGTTTTAGTTTTTTCTTCTTTTTATTTCTGTGACACGGGACACCGAACAGGACTGTGCCAGGAAACCTTCAGTCTCGATAAACTTCGGAAGTCGGTGTATAGCTGCCTGAATGGCGGGACGAGTGGTAATAGATAATACGCGTGTGTTGATTTGTACGCAGGAAAACAGCTGCGCCAACGAAATCTCACCCGGCTCTGAATGAGTTGAGGCTGATGAAAACAAAAAGGCAAAACACAACCGACAAAATCCTCTGTAAATCGATTGCAAGATATACATAAATAGACAGCAGGAAATCTTTAAAAAACAAATCAATAACTACATGACCTTCGAGGAATGAGTGAACAACTGCTGGTGAGGCTGACAAAATAGAACAGATCTAGGGAAATGTACTCACCAGTGCGACAAAACACAAGGGAACAATAGCACACAAGCGCTTTCGACAAAAAATGTCTTCTTCGGATGTAAGAAGAGAGACAGACAGCTTTATAGAACAGATCTAGGGAAGTGTACTCACCAATGCGCGGAAACACAAGGAAACAATAGTACGCAAGCGCTTTCGACAAAAATTGTCTTCTTCTGGTGCAAGAAGAGAGACAGACAACAAAGTTGTCGCACTGGTGAGTACATTTCTCTAGACCTGTTCTACATGACCTTCGGGCTAATCGAGGATATCTCAGCTTTGCAGGAAAGATTCCACGCGTGTTGCAGTTCTGGTCTAGCACCACGTCAATATTTGCCGCATGTATTCATCTGATTAATCTGGACCCAGATTCTGTCCGCCGGGATACAATCGCCTTTCCCTGTTGGGAGTTCGCGACCCACAGCAAACTGTTTGAACGGGGAAACAACAGCAACAGTGACCTGTTCTTTTCCACTTCCCCACACGGCGAAATGACCCCGAGGCAATTTCTCCTCGGCGTAAGGCCGGGGGATGTTTCGACGCTGGATGGAAACCATTGATCCGACATCTGTTCTTTACAGCTTCTGCTAGACTGGACACAGCAAGACTGGGACACAGAGCCGTGATAATGCCACGGGGATCTACAGAGCAGACTAAAAAAAAAAAGGCGGAACGGAAATATAAACACCATCTTCAGACGTGGGGTCGTTGGCGGGTTTAGGGTCCCGGGGTACAATTGACTGGTGTCCGCTAGGAAAATGAGATTAGCCGAGCTGCCGGCAGGATGTGAAAGGAGGAGGAAGCGGCGCTGTGGATTTGGCTGAGGTCGTCGGTCAGGTCGCCCCCTGTGTTCACCCTGCTGCCAGGCCCCTGCTGCCGTCAGCCCGGCAGGCTAGCCGTCAGTCAAAGCGCCTGGAGGCTTTTAGGGGTCCCCGTCCGACTCCGCCGTGGCGGTTCTTCATTCTCGTCGGTTGTTGGGCCTTTGAACTCTGGTCGCCCAAGGTTGAATACCGACTGTAGCAGTTAGTTCTGTGTCGGTGGCTGAAAGGGTCGTCTGGCCGTCCGGAGCGGCGTATTGGTCATGCCTGTTCTCTCTCGTTGGTCAAGCCTGTGGTCGTCTACTGCCTTTGAATAACCACGACTGCTCTCTCTCTCTCTCTCTTTGATGAAGCGTGTGGTCGCCTACTGTCTTTGAATAACCACGACTGTTCTCTCTCTCTCTCTCTCTCTCTTTGGTCAAGCGTGTGGTCGCCTACTGTCTTTGAATAAGCACGACTGTTCTCTCTCTTTGGTCAAGTTTGTGGTCGCCTACTGTCACCGAGTAACCTTGACTGTTCTCTCTTGTTGGTCAAGCCTGTGGTCGCCTACTGTCTTTGAATAACCATGACTGTTCTCTCTCATTGGTCAAGTCTGTGGTCGGATACGTTTGCTTGCTACCTATGACTGTTTACTCTCGTTGGTCGCTGACTTACCACGACTGTTGGTAAAACCTGCTGTCACCTACAGTCGTTGACTACCCATGACTGTTTACTCTCGTTGGTCAAGCCTGTGGTCGCTGACTTACCACGACTGTTGGTAAAACCTACTGTCACCTACAGTCGTTGACTACCCATGACTGTTTTCTTTCGTTGGTCAAGACTGTGGTCGCCTACGGGTCGCTGATTAACCTTTGCTGTCGGTGAAACCTACGGTTCACTACGGTCGCTGACTAACTATGACTGTTGGTGAAACCTACCGTTGACTACAGTCGCTGACTAACTATGACTGTTGGTG